>JAHXMU010012987.1:0-23801 GCA_019455685.1 Philornis downsi
GAATCGAGGTTTATGACACAAGCGGATGTATCAGTTTTGTGAGTATTCGGGGAAAAATTCCCTAAAAATATAAGACATGTCATCGTTAGCCGAGAGTATCGGCAACGAAATCGATGACGTAATCGATCGTGAGTAATCGACGGTGGTGCGATAGTTAGTACACGCGACTATCGTTCGCATGACTGCAGTTTCAACTCGGCATACAGCCACCTATCTTTCTTTGAACTGCGGTCAAATGCGAGTAGATGCCAAGTCTGGCAAATGCTTCTCATACCGCGACGTAAGTTTACTAAATACTGAAAATGTCTCCCATGTCTTAATCATGAGATGCAAGCTATCAAAGGTAATTTATTATCACTGTATATGAAAATGATTTCGCTTCTGACCGCATGAATAGTTATGTCATTTTATGTCATTAAACAGTTGATATTTGTAAGGAACGCCTATATTTCCAAGTAGTAAATGCAATGCAAACTTTGGATATGATTCTATGAATAAATCCTCTCATTGCATCATAATTCATCCTACCAACCTTTTTATGTACCATTACGTTAAAGCTTAACCCAATTCCTTTAAAAACTGTGGAATTTGTATGCAATTGTTTTAATCCCGCTTTCACATATTGCAATTGTGACCTATAAGATGTGAAATTATTCTGATTGTAATCCACATAAAGTCATTGCAGCGTTGAGTGCCCATTGGCGACGCATCAAATGAATATCGAAATGCAATCAATCGTAGTGGTTCAGGCGGAAACGGAGAAACAGCGAAGGGCTTTCCCCACTAGCTTTTGTCCGGCCAGGTATGTGATTAATTGAAAATGCAATCAATAATCTGTTTATCCGCACATTAAATCAGTCGACTTTATGTGGAATTTTTTTTTTGTTGGGCCTCCAGAAATGCTGTTCATTTAAACACAAAAAAGAGGAATAAGTTGACTTTGTACGTATGAATGTCCGTGATTAAACATTTACCATCAGTTCGTTCAAATGAACATATACTCGTAGACAGCTGTGTGGATTTGTATAGCAGTTTTCGCGGACCGGGGATAGTGAAAGTGATTTAAAGGATAGCAAGTGTGCAAAGCGAAACGATTTGTTGTCACAAAGACATTTCCAAAAAGATATAATTAAATTCAGTAAGAGATCTGAATAGTATACGAGTACATCGTCCGTAATTATAACTTTATGAAATTTTACAATTGCTCTGAAGTTGCAGTTGAGCTAAAAAATCGACTCAGACTCCGCGGAATTTTGATTCCAATTCTAGCTCCAACTCTGTAAATCTTTTAAGCAGTTCCAATACTGAGGTTTGATATTAATAATGAAATGAAGAAATGAAATGGAAAGAAATGAACTTTCCGAACCTCGATGAACCCGCAAACATTTTGAGGAATACGATTTAAGAATATCTTTCAACCTGGAGGGCCTCTCTATCCTCTAGGCATCCATTATGTAAAATATTGCCAAAAGTTGGTCGAATTCTCGAAGAGTGGATTTTTGCCATTTTTTAAGAAATGCTCCATCTTGAATACCGGATAAGCCGGTTTATTAGCTTTTTTTTACTGGTCGAATCCTCGAAAACCGGATTTTTGTCATTTTTTGTCATTTTTTAACTTTGCTCAATTGAGAAAACCGTAAAACTCGGTCTTCTCGGTTTTTTTGTTGGTTGAACTATCGAAAGCCAGATTTTTGTCATTTCTTAAGAAGTGAGCGTATTTTACTTTTTAACTATGCTCTATCGAGAATACCGGAAAGTCAGATTTTTTCCATTTCTTAAGAAACGTACGTATTTTTCTTTTTAACTTTGTTCCATCGAAAATGCCCGAAAGCCCGGTTTACCAGGTTTTTTTTTTTGTTGGCTGAATTCTCAAAAAGTGGATTTTTGTCATTTCTTAAGAAATGTAATTATTTTTCTTTTTTACTTTGCTCCGTAGAGAGAATCAGATTACCCGGTTAACTCAATTTTATTGTTAGTCGAGTTCTCGAAAAGTGGATTTTTGCCATTTTTTTTAAATGTGCGTATTTTCGTTGTCCATCTTGAATACCGGATAAGCCGGTTTATTAGTTTTTTTTTGTTGGTCGAATCCTCGAAAACCGGATTTTTGTCATTTGCGTATTGCGTGCGTGGATTTTCTTTTTAACTTTGAAATTAACAATTGAAAAACCGGAAAACTACTCAGTTTTTTTGTTGGTCGAATTCTCGAAAGCCAGATTTCTGTCCTTTCTTTAGAAGTGAGCGTATTTTTCTTTTTAACTTTGCTCTATTGAGAATACCGGAAAGTCTGATTTTTTCCATTTCTTAAGAAACGTACGTATTTTTATTTTCAACTGTGTTCTATCGATAATGCCGGAAAATTGAATTCTCAAAAAATGGATTTTTGTCATTTCTTAAGAAATGTAATTATTTTTCTTTTTTACTTTGCTTCGTAGAGAGGATCAGATTACCCGGTTAACTCGGTTTTTTTCTTGTTAGTCGAATTGTCGAAAAGTGGATTTTTGTCATTTCTTAAGAAATGTGCGAATTTTCCTTTTTAACTTTATTTAATCGAGAAAACCCAGTATACCCGTTGTTATGTTGGCTGAATTCTCCAAAACCGCACTTTTGTCATTTCTTAAGAAATGTGCATATTTTTCTTTCTAACTAATAAACTCGGTTTATTTGTTGGTGAATTCTCGATAACCAGATTTTTGTCATTTCATAAGAAATGTGAATATTTTTCTTTATAACTTTGCTCAATAGAGAGGGTTTCCCGAGTAAACTCGGTTTATTTGTTGGTCGAATTCTCGAAAACCGGATTTTTGAAAGAAGAATGTGTTTTCAAATAACTCGAAATCTGGTTTTCCGAAAAAGTATTTCACGTAGTTCGACACTATACTTATGGTATAACAACTTTTTCATTTCAAAAGGTTTTATTTGGAACTCACAAAATGCAGTTTACTTAGGGTTCAACAATATCCTCTTTAAAAAAGGTTTTGACTGGGATTCAACAGCACAGTCTTTCAAAAGAAATTCTAGTAGGATTCAAAACTAACTTTTTTTTTTAAAGCACTCACCAAATACGTCCATAAAATCATTATCCATTAAATTGCTCACTATCACATACTTAATTAGAAGAATCGAATCTATCCTCGAATGTTCGACGCAAGATAGAATTCGAAATGCTTCGGACCACTGTGTTCCTTTTTCGTCACATATACATCTTATAGAAACTCGGAAGTCTGATTCTTACTATGAATGTTGGTCGCCAATTGAATTTCTTGTTGAAGAACCTTTATGATTTCCATCTCAGCCAATATAATCAAAGTGTTTGGATGCGCTTAAACACGTAGATGTTGGTATACATTTTGTCCCACTCAAGATATACTACGTCGGTGTTTTCCGGTAACAATTTTCCGGAATATTGTCCTTTTGAAGACTCAAATCTGCTTTATTCATTTCTACGATACTATGAGATATAGCAGAATTTTTGGTATTGGGAGTGATTTGTTATTAAACCGTGGTATTTGCCTGAAGATTGTTTCTTGTCCATTTATCTCTGCACGAAAAATTATTCATGTAGACTTGTGTGGAAAAGATCCTAACTTTTGTATTTTAAAAGTCTACAACTTTCTATATTCTCAAAACAATAAGGATTTATAAAAATTCATTACAAACATCAATTTTCGTGATCAATACAGGCAAAAAGCTTTTCCTACTCTTGTACAGACATCCCTGTAATAGCATTCTGAAACTTAATTTTCAACTGCATGCATTCCTATAGGGAACGAAAGTTCCGTTTGCGGTTAACACCACCTTTAAAACGCTTGATTAATCGATAATAACAACTATTTTCAAGTAATATCCCTTATTTTTACTATTTCCAACGTTCATAAAATGAAATGAAATGAATAGAAATAGACAACTTGTTTTTTTTTTATTCTTGACTGCCAAAGCCACTTTGTTGAGTTGTTCATAATGCTTGTACCGCCTTGCAATTTTCGACCAACGATGTTAATATCGACAGAGTGTGCAAATAACATGTGACTTTCTTCAAAGTTTGTATGATGTGGTATAGATGTATAATTCCCAGGTCTGTCTGTTCCTCCGAGAGATCTCGAAGGTACAGACGAGCAAGTCACGAACTCGATACCCATGCCTAGAATCGTTGTCCCAGCCCCGGTGCCAGAAAAGGGACACTGGGGAGACCTAATAGCCAAGCTACTCACAGTTTCAACCACTTGCAGTCTAGCGATTGGTGCCCTTGCGACGGGCAGTAGCTAACGTCGTCAAACTAAACGAGGTTGTGGGATCAGCCCGATGCAAACAGTCTTGCAGCCACCTTATCCCTCAGGTCAAACTGCTTCGAAAAGGTCAAGAGGTCAGATTGACAGTCCGATGGTGCCAGTTTGATTTCAGGGGTACTAGACCAAAATTCGCAAAAATTATTACAAATAATTTACTCCAGCACTTAGATCGATGAAGTCGCATTTAAATCGTCTATTCTTAAGATATGATACTGTTATCCTGAACTCGTGTTGGCTCGGTAGAGGACAGTCTAGGATGTCATCTATAATTGACGTAATCTCTGTATAATTGCAGCATAATTTGTGTATCTATGATCAAATTTCCATCACGGTTCTCACACAAAAATCGGATCCTTCCATAACCTTTACCTTTTCAATCTTTTGGTCAGATTTTCTCTATTCATATAGCTTTCTATATCCTCGCTCTCCCGCTCAATCGTTTATTGCGCTTAAAAAGTCGGTGTTCTTTTCACCCCTTTTGCTTATAGCGTTCCCCCAAAGGAGCGCGCAGGAATTAGCTGCAGCGTTGCCAACTATGACATTCCAAAATGGCATTCTTCATTACATGAAAAATTGTTTGTGTATGGATTTTGTGTGTGGTTTTTGCAGGGATTGCCATCAAATTCGCAATACGAGTATGTTACCACTGTGTACGAGGAACGTCGGGATTAGAGGCGTTTTGTAGTAGTAGTTATGCGACTTCAATGGGATAGGTTGTGTTTAGCTTTCTTTGTATTTGGTTACGTGCGTTTTTTGCTCTTTGCAATTACTATTTCTCTACTCATAACTGTGCACATTACCATCGAATTGCATTCATATAGACTGTCGTCCTTTCATCCATAAAAGTGGCGGTGTACGTTAAAGTGTTGACAGCGAACACATACATAACATTCATGGGCCCGTTTGAACTGTGTTGGAATGCGTTAATATGGTAACATTTACAATAATTTTAAATGAAATACTATAATGAAATAAAAATGGAAATATTCAGATATTAACACACATACAATTGAAATGAAAGCCACAAAAATGCCAAGGGCCAGGGATGATTGAAAACACATTTCCCAATTGGAAATACAAAATTCAGATGGGACGATCCTGTGATCTTGAAATAACCAGACCTAAACTTGTTCATAGTGATGAGCCCCGACATTTAAGTGGAAATTGCGATGTAACTCCAAAGAGGAAGATTTGAACATCTAACAAGTATAAATGTTGACTTTTGGTTTAAGAGCTTAATAGTTTGTTTACTACGTATTTACATAAATGTAGATCAGTTTATTTTTCCGTTTTTTGCGGAATCTTCTTAATAAGATAATGATAATAAAGTTGAGAATAAAAGCAGATTATAAGTGTTTCAATTTTCTGAGTTATTTCTTTAATTCGCTGTACCAAGTCTTCTTAGGAAGTTTAAAATCTGATCCTCACGTAATTTTTTTGGCGTCATTCCTTTAACTTTTACAAAATAAATCGAATTCAGCTGTGTACAACGGATCGGCATATAGTAAATCATATACAGAGTTATCAATTATTCGGTTTCAAAAGTACGGTTAAATAAAACACACATAAAGCTATGATTTCGATAAAACATTTTTTCATTATAATTGTCTTGCCATTCAACGTTATTAAAATGACCGCCTCTGGATTGTAGCAGTGGATCCTTTTAAGGTTCCAGCAGGGCCATTTTCGAAAAAATACGGCTCAGTGACACTTCCAGATCATAATGCGCACCAAACAGTCACTTTTTCCGGATGCAAAGGCTTTTCCACAATCACTTTTGGGTTTTCCAAGCCCCATTTGCGACAATTTTGCTTGTTGACGTAACTACCGAGTGAGAAATGAGCTTCATCGCTGAGGAAAATTTTGTTGGATTGGAAGCCCACGTTTGAATCACCACTTTTGTACTAAGTTTTAACTATTTTTACGCGTTCTTCAGTTGTTTAACGATCCATATTCGTAAATGGCAAATCTTTCACTAAATAAATAACACTTCAGATGACAGCCTTGCCAGACCGGCGGTTTTGAAACCATTAAATGGATATCCCATTATATTATACATATAGTTCATTCCATGTGGAAACAGTACTTAAAAGACAATACTTACTTTTTTACTTAGGTGGCGGTTGGAATAAACATATTTATCTATTGCACTTACATTTATAAAATTATACCAAATTTTTAAATCTCCTATTATCGCTAATTCGTCACACCAAATTTTGATAGTATTTTCTTAAATTATTTCTTCCAACGGACTTTCGGTCGCCCTCTTTTGCGCCGCTCGTTGAGTTTGTTATTGAAGACTTTTTCTGCCTTAGAATTTGGATCCATCCGCACAACATGCAAGGCAACACAATTGCTATATTTTAATGCGCTTGATTAAGTCGATGTAGTTATATAGCTTATACAGCACAAGATTCATACAATGCCGATACTCTTCGTTAACTATGATGGTTAGGTACATACGAGTATTACGGAATATTTTTATCTTAAAGACTTCCAGAATACATTCACTCTTTTGTGTCACATCCCACGATTATGAGCTGTACATCAAGACTAGTGTCTAGTGCCGTTGGCTTTTTACTTGTCGAGAGAGAGCTTCGTCATTTAATCGCTTGTGAAACCCACAGCGGTCTCTATTTTTAGCAATTTCTTTTTTTCCAATTTCCAAGCTATCAAGATATCGTTATTTTTGTTGACGGGGAGAAGAGGTACATGAAATCATCAACCACTTCAAAATTGTCTACGATGAGGCAAACTTCGAATAAGTAACAATAACTATTGTGATCTTACCCCCTCATTTAAAAAATAAATAAATTCAATCAAATATATACCTATATATATAATATAAATACTCTTAGCTTCCAGGCTGAAGCCGTTGGATTTAGTGACGACGAAGCCGAGGTTCCTAAAGTTCTAGTTCTCAATGCTCACATAGAGTCACCGCCACATTTACTGGCAGACTTATTTTTACTGACTACTTGCCAATGTTTGAGAAAACTGCAGTAACATCTCGGTGTTTTCTCCAATTCTCCACCCTATACCATTATCGTATGTAGGTAATAGATGGCTTTTGATGAAAATGAAAATTGTACCGGCCGTGTTTACTACAACTTTCCTCATAATCATCTCTAAGACAATGCTGCCTTGTCTAATTCCCCGTTTAGTGTAAAAAATTTTGTTTACCTTTGCTGAAAACTTCCTGTCCTGTGGGTTAACACTCCACGAAGCTTCACCATGGTCTCATTCAGTTTCTTTTGAACATCTGATCAGTTGTGGACTTATCAGGTCTAAAGCAGTACATCTTGTCAGTACAGCTCTGACCAGACCGATCTGGCCAGATAGAATAGACTTTCTAGTCTTTTACATTCCACATTCTACAAAGCCTTATAAGAGATGGTTAAAAAAAAACTGATACCGCGATATTTGGCGCTTTTTGAACACAGAACATAAAGAGCTCAGGTTCCAATCATTGGGCATCCGTTCATTGAGCCTAAATCTTAATTAGGAATTGGTGCATGCTAGTTATCAGCTCATAACAACCATTCTCAAACAACTTTGCAGGCGGGCAGATTTTTTGTTTTTAAATCCTGCTAGCCCCGATGCAGTCACCTATCTTTCTTTGAGCGGTGGTCACCTCGATGTGTCTGACGAACACTTGAGTGCCGAATAATCGACAGGTCTAGGGTGTCCCAACAAGAACGCAAGATTTAAATTTGGCGCCATTCGAAGTGTCATTGTTTGAATTTGAACAATTGTTATTGTTTGCTAGTAGAAGGTACGAGGTTAGTAAAAATGGAGCGCTACACGAATAAAGAACGCATTCTCACTGTGAAATTGTTTTACCAAAATGGTGAAAGTTTTGCGGCTACAGTTCGCAAATTGCGATCAATTTGGGGTTACAATAATGCTCCAAAAGAGTCAACTGTAAAGAGGTTCATGGATAAATTTACCAAAACTGGGTCCGTTAGTGATGTTAAGATAACAAGGCGCCCTCGACCAGGTCGATCGACCGAAAATGTCGCAGCTGTACGTGATGATGTCGCTCAAACTCCATCCACCTCAATTTGATACCGATCTCAGCAAATTTGTGTCTCCAAATCCACTATGCAGCGAATTTTGAAGAAAGATTTGCATATTCATGCATACAAAGTTCAATTGACTCAGGAACTGAAGACAGCTGATCATGGACAACGAAGGGAGTTCGTTAATTGGGTATTGGAGAGACAACATGAAAATGCTGGTTTTGCCGATAAAATCATCTTCAGTGACGAGGCCCATTTCCATCTTTATGGCTTCGTCAATAGGCAGAATTGTCGCATTTGGGTAAGGAAAATCCGCGAGTGATTCTTAAAATCTTGCATTCTTGTTGGGACTCAATTTAAATGCTTCTCAAACTGCAACATTCGAAATAGTCGTTATAATGTAGGTCCCGTTTGAGTGAGTTTAAAAATAATAGTGCATAAAAATAGTAGTGTAAGCTCACTGAATGTGAGAAGATCTCTCATATCCCATTTCTGGGATGCAAGAGAATTTGTTTGTGGGTTTTTAAGTCCTGATACCGATATTTTGAACTCATCATGGTTCGGGACTAGGCAATTTATGACATCGTCTATTTTATGTGTGATTTCTTTACTTGTGCTTGTCAAATTGTCAAATTAAACTAGCAATTTACAGAAACCTTAAATTTGTAGGAGTATTCTTTCATAATTTCCGAACACTCTATGCTTCTTTGACTAGATTTTAATTTATATCCTTCCATGATGTGAGCTATGCTTTCAAATTTTGATTGAATTTTTAAGCTTCACATCCACCTCAAGATTTTTCTATATTCTTAATCTTCCTTGGACACAATTGGACTTTTTTGTCTGAGCATGACTTGAAACAATTTTTGCTGTATCGAATTATCGAAGAAGATTTGTAGACGACAATTCTGATTAAGAATTTTAGTTGAAAATTCAGTCATCTATAAAGAATCTTTCTGTTTACTTTAAAGATTTTCTTGCACGTTCAATTATTTTTTCATTTGTATCAATAACCGGCGATTGTGTGTCCCCATCTTCCCTTATCGCATTAAAATGGCTTAAGTACTTAAGTACTTGCTATTTTTTTTCACTGACTTTATGAATAAAATTGAAAAACTGTATTTAATTAAAAATTAATTGTTACATGGTTAAATAATTATTGACTTTTTTCTTTAAAAAAAATATGGTGATATAATAAAAGATAGTAATCAGTTCAATGTCATTTATACAAAGGATATTAAATAATTTGCAGCGGATAATTCACCGCATTTAATAATTCTTATGTCAGTTATTTTATAAATGTATGAAATATTGGAAAAATCCAAAGTTTAAATTGCTTGTTACACGGCTACAAATATAGTGTGATTTCGATATTAGCAATTAATAGGAATCAAAACTAGTTTGAATCCGTTTTCGGAGGTGTTGCTTAGTAAATGAAATTTTTTGACTAAAAGAGTCTTCTCTTCCTAATTTGGCACCAAAATTTGGTAGAACAATTTTAACGTCATGACCAAGAAATTTTTTCATCGTGAAAAAACTTAGAGGCCAGCTTCTTTTGGATGGATTTGCAAAATTTATTTTGTTTATTTTATAATATGTTCGACAATATTTTTCCAAAATTGTAAAATTCTGTCTTCTTTTACAAATGTATAACCCAATATAATATGACGTAACAATGCAGCTTCTTGTGATTTCAGTGTTGGGAAGCGACAAAAAAATTGGCTTTGCCATTTATAAAAATTTTCAATAATACAGTCTGGTGGAAACATTTAGCTCCAAATTTTACGATCATTTTTCTATAAAAAGTAGAGTTTCATCGCGAAAAGTCAGCATAGCGCCAGTCTTTAAATTCAGTGCATATCAGCTGTATCAGGTGTGACAATTTTCGACCTCATCCTCTCTGCCCATCGCATGGTCTGGAAGGGAGTGTTGTCATATATTTTTCAAAGATATTGGTCAATCAGATGAAGATATTTTCTGTGTAAAGATGGTCTTTATAACTTTTGGGCATTCAGTTTCTTAATTCTCTTTCGCATTTTCATAGCAATTGCATTTAAGATGAGCGGCTTATTTGGATGCCGCAACCAACCCTAATATTGGCCCTGTCCACTCACTGCTTTTTGATAGAATTACAGTTGGCAACTCTGTATCAGGTAAAACAGAAAATTATACTGAAATGTGTCTTTTCGCTTAACTTATCTGGATGCCGCTTAACTTCCCTTGAAAGACTAAGCTGGCGCTTACAAACTACTAGGAAAAGAAATTGAGATTCTTGTTTTTGACGGTGCATACTTCTATCTCAAAAGATTACATTCCCTTTCCATCTCTCCATACGCGGACCACTGTACAGGTACACTGAAAGTATAGGGTGGCGCATAAGTAACGTTAAGATTTGATTAGTGAAAGATTTGATCTAAGAAAAGTTATGGGAAATGCTTTGGAAAGAGCACGTCAGATAGAAACAAACAATGGGCACCATTTGAAAGATATTATCTTTAAAACATAAAGTGAACATATTTCCAAACTATGTTCTAAATTGTAATAAATGCCAACGTTAAATAAAAGGAGAAAGAAAAAAGTTATATATTGAATAAATCTCAACGTTGCTTATGCGCCACCCTTTATGTATTATTTGATACGGTAATAAATGTAACATCCTGAAGTAAGTGATTAAAGTACCAAGTATCTTTTGACCAAATGCGTTTCATGACATTTTAAGCCGATTGAGCGATATCCTTCTGGCTGGCTATCTAGCTGGTGGACACGATAATTACCGTGAATCTTTATGGAACTTCCTCAAACTTGATCCAGCCAAATATTTTCGAACAACGTTGCGATACTTTCTGATACTTCCAAATTAAATGATTTTTTGAAATTCCACTTCTTTCCTGCGACTCCTCATGCGTAAAGTGCAGCAACCCAAATCTGTTCGTTGTTTCATAATTCCTGATAAAATTTGAAAAAAATTGACCGATTATCACTGCCCCCTCTAACAACTCCTATACAAATGATCGATTTAACCCACATATTTTTGGATTAATATCTTCCAGTCAGTTACATTACATTTAATCAATCAAATTTAGCGTACGTTGAGCATTTGTCAAAGTAGGGTCCTAGAATGAAAATGGAGTACATTTTCACAAACCTTTCTGGCACCTTCATACAAATTAACCTATTTTTCGATATTCAATCAATTCTCTGTAATTTTTAATTAGCCATCCATTGTGGTCTAAGTTTTTATTCATTACATTGTTTTACAATTTTCTACAATATCAGAGAAAAATTGGACCTCCCCCATTATCTCCCACATAAATTACCGATTTCTCATATACATATATTCTTACCTACATATCTTCCTATTGGTTATATAAAATTCGACTAAATTTGTCACATATTATGCGTTTGGTGATCTATAGGTATATTCTGAGAACAAAAAGTGGGCGACATTGTCATGCCCATTCTGGTACTTTCCATTCAAATTAATCGATATTTAGTGTAGGGTTATCCATTTTTAGTTTTCAAGTAAAGTTAAATAAAACACACAAAAAGCTATGATTTCGATTAAACTTTTATTTCATTATAATGCTTGGACATTGTCATTATGTACGAAATACAATGTCATAAAAATGACCGCCTCTGATGCTGTTGATGCAGTGGACCCTTTTGAGGTAGTTTTCGAAAAATTCGGGTCAATGATACTCACTCACTTTTTCCGGATGCAATGGCTTTTCCACAATCACTTTTGGGTTTACCGAGCCCCATATGCGACAATTTTGCTTGTTGACGTAACCCCCGAGTGAGAAATAAGCTTTATCGCTGAAGAAAATTTTGTTCGATTGAAAGCCCACGTTTGAATAACCAATTTTGTAGAAAGTTTTAATTATTTTATTATTTTTTGTTAAGCAATCCATATTGGTAAATGAGCTGTTACTAAATAAATAACATTTCAGATGACAGGTATTTAACAGCTGACAGCCCTACATATTTCACTAAGGGCGGTTGGAAACATTCTTCCTTTATCTTCAATTTCCTATACCATTCTAGGCCTTTTTCAGAATACATTAAAAATGCATTAAAGTGTCCAAGAAGTTGATCTAAACTTTCTATATATTATGAACACCCTTGAATGTTATTTACCTTAATTTTGCAGATACTTTACGTCCTTTTCCTAAAATAATGCCAAAATAATCCAGAGGTGGCCATTTAAATGACACTGTATTTCGTACATAATGGCAAGATCTTGGATCTTGTAATGAAATAAAAGTTTCACCAAAATCAATGCTTTATGTGTGTTTTAACTTTTCTATTGAAAGTGAAAATGGGTAACCCTATATTTTGATCCGCCAATAGTCCAGTTTTGTTTTGCTAATTTATAATTTCATCGTTGCGAAAATATTTTTTGTTAAATTTCAGTTTCTCAATTTAACATTTTTATATAATTAAACCCAACAGAAAATAATTTTTAGTCGATCCGTAAAATTTTCAAAATTTTGCTCAGTCGATACTTCCTATGCCGGTATGAAAAGCACTAAAAGCACTGCTTAATTGGTAACGCTGATTGTGTCTTCGACCTTACAGACAGAATTGTAGTAAAATGTAATATTTGAAAGGAACCTTCCCATACGTCTATTTAATTTATTTTTCATTTAAGCAAGTTGCACATTTTCAAAATTTTACGAATAGGTAAATTGCACTTTTTGTTCACACTTAATATTCATATATTTTTGCGTGTTTACGGCAACACTGTGCCTATCACTGACACAGATCATCTCTCTCTCTGCCATTCTCATATTCTCTTTTCTATTTGATTCTTTCTTTCTCGTCTATTTTCATTAGTCTAACAAGAACTTTTGGGCAAAGTGCGTGAAATTAAAATGCAGCGTCAAATTATTTTTTTTTATTGCGTTTAAAGATAATCACAAACTCGTTAAATATTTCCATGAGTACTATCGACGTTTTACATTATTATTGCAAAAAATCATTGAATTTTCGACTAAATCGTGCCGGCCGCCACTTTGTGCTTTGTGAGTTTTTTTTTTGTTTTGTAACAGAAAATGCATTTGTGTTTGTTTTTTCGTGCTTCGTATACAGGAAGAAGGTGTGGAAAGACAATATGAATCAACCGAAATTGTTCGTAGCAGAGGCAAGAACAACAATGCAAATGCTTCTTCTTGTCGTTCTTTTACGCCTCTATAAATTGCAATGAAATGTTAATTTCTTCGTGTTGTGTACCGGGTTAAGAATCAATAGAATAATAATAATAGAAGATATCACTGGGAAGGGATTTGAGGGTGACAGTCGATCTAAAAAGCGAAAGTGTTGCGCTTATTTCATTTGTGTATTGAAAATGCGCGAAGTTCGGCAAGCCTCTTTTCAATGCGGTTGTGAATATATAGAATTCAAATCGACTTGATACAAAAACTTATTAAAGATAAGAGAAGAAAAGTCTAACAGGCGGCAGATGAGGGAGTTGTTAATTCTAAATCGGTGAGTTATTAACACGTATGCATATTTTTAAGCATAGTAAGGACATAATGTGACAGTTTGAATAAGGCCGTTAAATGAAAACAGGAAGGAATTTTCGTTGAAATGAAGATAGTTAATGTCTGCAACTTTATAACCAGAACTGCAGAAAATATTTATATGTATATATTAGAATTCTAATGCAAAAACGAAACTGAAAATCGATTTTTTTTTAATCATTTTTGAATAACCGGCTAATTTTCGTTAACCAGTTAACCGGTTAATCAGTTCTTGAACAACGCGTCTGTGTTGAACTAACTAAAGTTTAAAATTCATGGAAATAATCGAAAATTATATCAGACTCATTGGGTATAATAAATTTGGTGATCCTAAACCAAAAGATCAGCCTGGAAAACCAGAAAAATATTTTGATCTTAAATCATTATTTTGCCAGTTGACCATGAAAGCGAAAAAAAATAGCGGGAATCGGTCGAGCAGCGTCTTTGAAATGTCGAAATGATGCACTTATGCAAACAAATAATTCAAACAACAAAACATTTTTCATTTTCAATTCTCGTCGTGAATCATGTTTTATGTTTTCTATCGACTGAGGTGCCTCAAAGTGATAATTTGAGTTTTGAAGGAAAAAGTCAGCCAAAACCATGTTTGTTGAATGTTATTTGTTAAAGTAGAAATGCAGAATTTCATTCACAATGTTAACATTGTAGGGTGAAGCGTTATTATGATGCAAAATTGGTGAGTTTTTTCTTCGCAAATTTGACATTTTTCGACAAATGTGCCCTCTCAAATACCGCGTGGTGGTCAAACAGGGATATATATAAAGTCTGACCTACTTCTAACAAGGCTTTCATAGTTTCGGCTCAGTTGGAAGACACTTTTCCGAAGCTTGTTCACAGATTTGCATGCCAAAATTCTAAGCTAAAATCCTATCAAATGTATGTTAGTTGTTCCAAAACTAGCCGACCTGACGTATTGATGGTGCCAGTAGTTAAAAAAAAAAAAAAAATATTTGAGTGAAAAATGGTATTTTTATTTCAGCCTTAAAAATCAAATGATCTCAGTGAATTTTTAAAAATGGAAAAAATTGGTCACCGCTATGTGATTCAATATTTCCATTTGAAACTTCTCAGTCCAACCAATATTAAAGCGGACGTAGATTCTACTTTCGGGTAGTCTACTCCTTCTTTTACGACTGTAAAGCATTGGGTAGCAGAGTTGAAACGAGGCCGTATGAGCTGCGAAGGCGAACACCGTAATGGCCACTCAATTGAGGTGCCCACGCCAGACATGGTTAAGAAAATCCATAAAATGGAATTGAATAATCGTCGACTAAAGGCGCGTGAGCTAGCTGAAATGATAGGCATTTCGAAAATTGGTATATTGTATATTGACCAATGATTTGAAGATGAGAAAACTGTGCTCAAGATGGGTGCCACGCATGCTTTCAATAGAGCAGCGTCGTGAAGATGTTTCAATGGAGTGCTTGGTGATGTTTCACCGCAATAAAGGCGTATTTTTGCGTCGATTTATAACCGTGGATGAGACATGGGCCGTTTCACGCCATTTCACGCTTGACACAAAGGAATAGTCAAAGCAGGGGACTAGCATAGGAGAATCGTGTCCAAAGAAGACGAAGACGGTTCCATCTGCAGACAAAGTCATGGCTTCTGTATTTTGGAATGCGTATGAGAGTAATTTTATTGGTTATCTGTAGAAAGGAAATATTAATATTATGCTAACGTATTGCAGCGTTTAGATGGTGATATTATGGGAAAAAAGAGGCATTTGGCGAAAAAGAAAGTGTTATTTCATCAAGACGGTGATGCAGTTCACACATCCGCTATTGCGATGGCCAAAATTAATGAATTACAGTTCGAATTACTTCATCATGCACCTTATTCGCCAGATTTAGCTCCCTCGAACTATTTTCTATTTCCCAACTTGTAAAAATGGCTCAGTGGTAAAAGATTTGCCAACAATAAAGAGGTGGATTCTGCGGTTGATGGATAATTTAAGGAGTTTGACAGTTCTTAGTATAAACAAGGTATAGAAGCTATGTTGAAAAATAAGGAACATTTTCCACAACTTTTTTGTGTCTTATTTGTCAGGACGGTTAGTTTTGGGACCGCCCCTGTATGTTAGCTTGGAATTATGCCGTTCTAGCATACCAAAGATCCCTAAACGTTACGCAATTGAATTTTTTTAGAAAAATTCTAGGTTTTCAGAACTAGTAGTGGAGTGGCTACGAGTTTCATACCAACACAATCGTGTAAATCGTGTATCAATAGATTTGTGAGACACAGAAAATTCAGCTACTATCTCTTTCAAACTTACGCACATGGCAGTCACCACTCTTTTTGTCGATGTTAACTTCAAACTGATAAAATCAAGCACTGTAAGCAAACTTATTGACAGAACGAGTTCAAACTCTGCGTCAGTATGGAGCACAACTGTGCTAACTTAACGACAAAAAACATTTTGAGAATCCCTTTTCGATGATAGATTCCAGGTACTTTTTAACAGAATGCAATTTACAAAAACTATAGTTTTTAACATCGGAAAAATCGTTTAAAAGTCAGCTTTCACAACATAAAAGAAAAGTTTACTTTGAATTTTCCACTTTTTTATACGAAATGTCAGTAAGTCGATTAGCCGAATGCCGATTTATAAGATCCTAGGCTCCAGGCCTCAGTATCTGGTTGATAGATAAGTGTCAATGGCCTTCGTCGCCGTGATAATCCCGTTGATAGCGCTTCATTCGCCAGGTGTGGATGTGGACGTTAGACGACTATGGCGCGAGCGTTAGTAGAAGCCATTATTGTTCGCATAACCACGGAACCAAACTCCGATACAACTACCTATCCTTATTTGAGCGGCGGTTACCTTGATGTGTCTGACGAACACTTCGACTTGTCGACGAAGCGACGTTCGTCGCCAAGCTATAAGTGAGTATGTAAGCTCACTGAATGCAAAAAGCTCTTCCATATCTCATTCATGGGATGCTAAATTACTTTTTTTTTATTTATGCGGACGGGACTTCACCACAGAGCACGAGAATCAGTTCAATTACTGGCAGGAAGCGTTGCCTTCTTGCCTGCATTTTTTGCTGCCCTTTATATGCACGTGATTATAGATTTGTAGTATAGCTGAACACCTCAATTTAACTAAATTAAAAAAATTTTATATTCCCTCTCATATAAATTTAAATTCAATAGAAAATAGAATAAGCATTTGTTTGTAGAAAGTAAAAATTATGTATTTTACAATTAATTGGTAAAGAAAACAATGTTAAATTTAATCTTATTAAATGTATAATCATATAAAAATAACAACTTTTTCAGGGGGAAGAAATATAGGGTTATCCATTTAGGGGTTTTAAAAATGCCGGCCTGGTAAGGCTGTTAAGTGCCTGTCATTTAAAGTGTTATTTATTTAGTGAAAAGTTTGCCATTTACGAATATAGATCGTTTAACAACCGAAGAATGCGTAAAAACAATTAAAACCTATTAGGAAAATGGTGATTCAAACGTGGGCTTTCAATGGAATAAAATTTTCTTCAGCGATGAAGTTCATTTTTCATTCGGTGGTTACGTTAACAAGCAAAATTGTTGCATATGGGGCTCGGAGAACCCAGAAGTGATTGTGGAAATGCCATTGAATTCGGAACAAGTGACTGTCTGGTACGCATTATGGTCTAGAGGTGTCAGTGGGCCGTATTTTTTCGAAAACTACCTCAAAAGTATCCACTGCGGCAACCAATTCAGAGGCGGTCATTTAAATGACGTTATATTTCGTCCTAGCATTATAATGAAAAAAAAGTTTCATTGAAATTATAGATTTATGTATGTTTTGTTTAACTTTACTTGAAAACGAAAAATGGATAGCCCAATACTACATAAATGACGAAATAAGTAAAACTCCGTTTGCCCTTTTGCGATGACTCTAGAAGGTCTTCGAGAATGAGTTTCGAATAAGCGTAATACTGAGGCAATAGTGAATGTTGTTCGGCCTCCTAAAAAGTGACCCTTTTACACTCCCTCGCTTCTTCCTATCGTAAAGCCAATTAAAATATCCTTGAATGTCTTATGCTATTGCCTTATGGTAGCTTTGTGTACCTCAAAAGATTTCATATTTAAATGAAATATTCTAAACAGAAAATAAATATTCATTTATTTATTTGTAGAATACGTTATTGATCTATCTTGGAATTATATCAGAAAGAAAGCAATTTAAAATTTCTAATCTTATTAAGACATACACAGACATACCAGATTGTAGATTTTGTGGGAAGAAAACTTAATGAAATTGCTGTTGACAAAGAGGTTTTAAACGTTTTAATTAAATTTTCAAAAAATCTGAGCACAATTTAATTTTTGCATTTTGCCATTGCATCAGAAATGGGTTACCTTGCAAGCGCATATCTAACTATCCATCTGCCCACCTTTTCATGCATGTGAATATCCTTTGATTAAAGTGCCGTAGTTAAGAGAAATAATCTTTTATACACATCATTCGAAAATAAAATAGGACAACCTAGTGAAGCATATGAATACAGTGAAAGCTCACAATTGTGCTCTACAATAAGGTATGCCTTAAAGAAAGATTTGGGAGTTTTGAAGCCACTTGAATGAGGCTGCATACCAAAGTAATGTCCATGTACCGGAGCCATAAGAGTTAATGCAAAAAAAAGCCTCATCCATCTCCGAATCGCTGCGGAATTGTAACAAAATCGGTCCTTTTTTAAAACGGATGGTGACTGGTGATGAAAAGTGTACCACTTGCGGCAACGCCAAGCGAAAACGGTTGTGGTCGAATCGTAATGAGCCGGTGCAAAAGGTGGTCTAACCAGGATCGACGGCGAAGTTGGTCTTGCCCTGTATTTGGTGGTATTGGCTGGAAATCATCTATAGTTTGGACCTGACATCAATCGATTACCTCTTGTTCTTGTCTATGGTGAGTGATTTTGTTGGGGGAAAACTCGCTGCAAGAAAAGCTTGGGAAATTGGTTGTTTCAGTTTTTTTTTTGTTTATATTGAAGAGAGTTTCTGCAGCATAAATTCAGCAAGTCATTCCGACGATTCATTGTTGACTATGCATCCCGTTGGAGTAGAAAACTCCATTTTGCCACAGTGAAATGATCTATTTTTGTATTTGAGATTAAAATTTCATAATTTTGTGAAATATGGAGAGTGGGGAATGCTCCATTCGGCTATTGGAGGACAAAATTTTGCCGATATGTCGTCGACTATGCAAGGCGAAAGGTCAACTAGTTATGGTGGAACAAACCATATTTTCGTATTTCAAATTAAAATTTCTTATTATTGTGATCTGTGCCAAGGACTGCATATGGAATAATCTCCCACTCTAAAGTTGAAGTCGACGACGTTCATACAGCGTCTTAAACGTGTAGACTACCTGTTCGTGGGAGTAAACAAAATAGATTGTGCCCTTTTTTACCGCCAAACATACTTTTGTTGACTCATTCTCGATGCTTGATAGGGTTGCAGTAAAATTTCGCAGTTTTGGCTTATGATGTCTGCATTATCAGCGGACTTAAGTATACTGTAGCTGTTATTAGGTAGCGTTTATGGCAAATATGTTGAATACGAGGTGTGTTCCAAAAATAAAGTGAATTTTAATTTTTCTCACAAAATATTTATATTCATCAATTTCTATTGTATCTCCTTCAAAGTAGTCCCTCTCAGATATAATACATTTTTTCCAATTCTCGACGCAGTTCTGATATGTACTTTTTGGTATGTCCTTGAGCTCTCTCAGCGATTCGGTTTTTATCTCCTCAATCGTCTCATGGGTCTCTTCAATCTTGGGAACAGGAAAAAGTCGCAGGGGACCAAATCTGGTAAATACTGTGGCTGAGGCATGATAATAATCTCAAATAATTTCTCACAAGCAAAGATGGGTGAGCAAGTGCATTATCATGATGTAAAAGCCATGAATTTTTTCTCCACAATTCCGGGTGTTTTTTTTCGTATGGCTTCATGCATACGGCGCATAACTTCAAGATAATACTCCTTACTTACCGTACGACCTTGTGGTAAGAACTCCTTATGCACTACGACATGCTAAACGAAGAAAACAGCGAGCAAAACCTTGACATTTGATCGAACGTGGCGTGCTTTTTTTGGTCTTGGCTCTCCTGGACTCTCACAAACAAACTAAAACCGTCAACATATCTTCGAGACGAGTGCACCAAAATAAAAAAAAGGAAATTATCGAAAGTCGGATGTACGTGGTGCACAAAATTTGAAAATTTACCTTATTTTTTTAACTCGCCTCGTATATCGCACAACAGACTGCTACCTTCTCTAAATCCCAAAATTGGGTGTAATTGGGTATACCGAAGACTTTGTCTATCGGTTTGTTTGCTCACAATAAATTTAAAATTTGTAATTCAAATAAATACTTTTAACCTACAGTGTAAGTGCCATTTTGTTCAATGACCTTTCATCGTTCAGGCAACTCTTTGTGCCCAGATTGGAAGAAAGACTGAATCTTCCCGGTAAAATACTGGAATAAATCCGTTAAAAAATCTTTGTCGACTTCGAAAATTCATAAGATGAACGTGGCATCACCTGCATCGAGACTGCAATATTTTTTGCTGAGGCTTTTGCGATTTACCAATTCAGACATTCATTCTTTCAGTGCTTCATCAAGCTTCATCTATTGTTGACAATAGGGCTCAGAATTTTAGGTTTGATTCCAATTCAAAGTAAACCACTCCCTTAAAATCTTACCAAATTGGCAATATAATTTTTTCTGGTCCAACTCTGTCTTTGATGGGGGTTTATCTTGGATTGGACCAGAATATCTTTCGGTTGGCAATGGCAATAATAAATTTTTCATCTTCAGTAACGATGCGAGGCTGCGTTTAAGCAGTGAGTCGTAATTGCTTAAACGCTTTGCAGATTTGCTTTAGTTCCTACTGATACCAAATATCGAGCATTTTGATGAGCCTACCGCATTTTAAATGGATTTCAAAGATCGCGTGTGATAGTTCCATCTTCTCATCTTCCCAATTTATCGAATACGTGTCGGTCCGATTTCATATTCATCAATCTCATTTAGCCGACAACTCCTTTGGAATTTCTAGACCGTAATTTCGTGAACCCATTTTGGCACTTGCATTATATTAGGCACCCCAACAATACATGCCACAAATATCACGATGTGCTTCCTTGGATTTTATTGACTTTTCTGAAATAAAAGGATAAAATATGGTGAAAATGCTGCATATTCACAAAGCGATTTAAAAGTAAACTAACCACCGCAACATAACTCAAATTGAATTCGGATATGCATGCCATCTATGTAATGCTATAAGATATACATAGTTTAAGCATCAGGAAAAACTGGAAATTACTTCCTTGAAGACCTCCAACGACAAAACGTGTATTTACGACTCCTGACCAAAAATTCATTAATTACAAATTCCAAAGATTTCATTTTGGGGTAGTTGAAATTTGGTTAACGTTGTGATAATTGATAAAATATGGCATTCACCAGCCCCTTTATCGTCTTGTGTCTAAGTATTTCTTAAATCCTGGGGTTACATATTTCTGATGCGTTTTGGTCTCTGTAATAATGGAATGGAAATATGGAATTTCCGAGACGTAACATATAGGGTGATTTTTTTATCGTGTTTTTTAAAAATCGAATAAAACATATTTTTAAAGATAATTTCATGTAAATGTTGTCCGCTGCTCTGTCTCAAAATGTCCACTCGAAAGGTCTAATATTTCGTTACTTTTTCGAACATTTCGGCCTGTTTTCCACGAATAACGCGTGTTATGTTATCCTGTAAGGCTTCAATAGTGTTCGGCTTGTCCACATAGACTAACGACTTGACATAACTCCACAAGAAATAATCAAGAGGCGTTAAATCGCAAGATCTTGGGGGCCAAATAGAGAGATAAGCTGCTCACCAAATTCATCCCTCAACATATCCATTGTTTCACGAGCAGTATGGCATGTTGCACCGTCCTGATGAAACCACATGCCAACTAAATTCAACTCAGCCAATTGGGACAAAAAAAAATCCTTGTGGTTAAGTAACACATGCCTAATCGCTGAGAACGGCAACGAATTGACATTTCACGATCGTCATTAACACTGGTCGCTACGGCTGCAATATTTTCTTCGGTACGCACTCTACTCATGCGAGTCGATGGTTTTATGTCCAACAAAGTAAATTTAGAGCGAAATTTGGAGATAACAGCACGAATTGTTGATGCAGCAGGTCGATTGACGACCATAAAATGATCGTATCAAACGATGCACATGTGTCACAAAACACGGATTTTTGATAATAGATTTCAACGATTTGCAATCGTTGCTCGTTTGTTAGGCTTTCCATGATGAAATGGCACAGTATACTGTACACTTTTCACTTTAACAGATGACGGTTGGACGCAATTACCAACCAGTGCTGCCAACCTGAAGAACTTAAACCTTAAAAAATCACTCTATAGATACTTATTGAGAGTCTTTACTGTATATCTCTTTCTGACACATATTCACATTCTCACAGGAAGTACGCACAAATGACCTATGTATTATGGGACAACACAAAACACACATGTACACGTACACTCCCTCTATCGCACACAACTGCACTTGCATAAAAGAACATCCGGTTTAGCAAAATGTTAAGTGGGTGGCGACACAATAGCTTCTCAATGATATTGTGGATGATGTTGGATGTTGAACATTGCTGGTTACCTGATGATGTCGCACAGAAGAAGAAAAAACAGATGTAATATATATTCGGATACAAATTGACAACATTGTTTAGGGCATTGTTAACAAATGCCCTAGAGGAAATTTAAGTAAGTAATATATACAGTACTCATAGTACTCATGCTCTCTGAAAAATCTGAAAAATAATTGAGAAATTGATGGCATGCTGGGGCTTAGAGATATTTTTCATATCAATATCGAAAAAAAAACTGGAATTTTGGAACATTTGTTAGTTCCTATTTTGTATTCCACCTGCTTACAAGAGAAATTTTAACAAGTGAACTGGTGCAAAGTTAATCAGCTTCAAAAAGGCTGGTCGGGGAACAACTTATTACCCACCGCCATGGATTGTCATCAATGATGCATCGGCCCATTGTAGGATAAGTTGTCATGTTCAAAGCGTCCTTTTCTCGCGCATCGATTATCGACGTAGCCTCTCTTTCCAAATAAAATATCCACCGAAATATTTTCCAATAACGTGATTTTCTCCTTAGGTGAGGTGGGTTCAGTCGCCTCCAAAAGGCCCAGAACAGCATACGGGTATAGCAGATTTTTCCAGCAGGTTTGTTTTATTGGTGTTTAAATGAATAATAGTCTACTGGAATAACAGAGACGACAAACTATACAATATAACTTAAAATGTTCGTCTCGGTGGTGATGTGCAGATTTGTATCTGAAATGGAACTAATCGGGAAGTCTTTTCGCTTGGGTTAATATCTAGGTTGCTGATAAATTTCAGGCAATTCGCCTAATTTAATCACCGGTGCAAATATTAGGTAATAACGTCCTTTCTCTTGAATTTTAGGTTCTCACCAGGATATGGTAGGAAATCATGTTGTATCCATTGGCATAATTACAGTTAAAGGCATCAACTAATGTGACGTTGATTTGACTGTAATCTATTATAGATTTCAGGTAGGGCCACATTGTAGCTATTCCGCTGAAATATACGATATATTTCTTCTAATTTGGGTTTTTTCTTGTACAGACATTCTGGATCCATTTTTCCACTTGTAACAATTGTTCTCCATTTGGTCAAGAGTAATGTTTGTCCTTGTCTGCGCAAGTTGTGTTCCTCTGGACCTATTCCGCCGTTTTTGACACTCACTTTATTTACCGTAATTAATGCATTGTCAATTAACGAATAAATGGTAAAAATTTTACAACATTTTTAAATAAAAAAGGGAAATTTTTCCAAATCCCTTTTAATCCTAGTACGACCAAAGTCTTTTACTAGGCCAATTTGTTTCTT
>JAHXMU010012994.1:0-10713 GCA_019455685.1 Philornis downsi
TGATGAGGAGCCTGAAGTAACAGACGGTAAACGGGAAATGGAGTTTAGTAGCAAAGTTTGAGCTACAACATTGGATGGAGGCGATGATGAGCTCGTCACTGCTGTGGTAAC
Organism: Philornis downsi; assembly: GCA_019455685.1. Classification (NCBI taxonomy): domain Eukaryota; kingdom Metazoa; phylum Arthropoda; class Insecta; order Diptera; family Muscidae; genus Philornis; species Philornis downsi. The sequence goes on from JAHXMU010012994.1 coordinate 112, forward strand.
TGTTGATTTTGTATTTACAGCTCCCGCTGAAGATGCTGACGGATATGTGGCCGTCTGTAACGGTCTATATTGGCATTTTTTGGCATGTGTACGCATGTTGGACGATTGCGTGAACGCCTGATTGCAGTTCGGATGTGGACACACATAGGGCTTGCAACCGGTGTGATAATTCAAATGTGTCTTCAAGTGATGTTTCTTTGTAAATGCTTTCGGACAAATGGGACAATTAAATGGTTTGATGCCCGAGTGCAGACGATGATGCAGTGTCATATTGCTGCGATCGGCAAAAGATTTACCACACACTGAACACTGGTAGGGTTTCTCGCCACTGTGCGTGCGCATGTGTTGTTTCAACAGCATTTTGCGGGAAAAACGTTTACCACACTCGGCACATTTGTGAGGCTTAACACCGGTATGAATGCGGACATGCATATTAAAGGCGACCCGTTGATTGAACGACTTGGGACAGTACGGACACTCGTATTCCTTTTTGTTGCGATGAATTTTCATGTGACTGCTGAGGTAACCCTTATCATTGAAAGTTTTGCCACATTCAGGACATTCGGCAGCGAATTCTTTGGTCCCTCTATGAACTGAGAGATGATATTTGTAATTACGCAGTTGGGAGAAACCTTTACCGCAGTCGGTGCACTCATAGCGGGGGGATTTGTGGGTTTTTTCGTGGGCCTAAAAAGAGAGTGAAAGAAGAAAAAGCGAAATTATTAAAGATTTAATTAAAGCTTAATTTTGTTGTTGCCCTTTTGGATAATACGGAAACGATATTTATGAAGAGCCAATTCAAATTGATTAGAATTGACTACACCGTTTCCTATTAAAATGCTGCTTTATATTACATCATTCTGTCTTAAGTATGCAAAATCATAATTAAGGGGGATTGCATCAGTTTCCGTATAGCTTGATTGAAAATCTTTTACTTTTCTATAAAAATTAATTAATATACACTTTTTCCTATTTCTGAAGTTACTACTAGGATTGATAGCAGAACGCAGATTTATAATGGTACATGTTCCAAAAATTGGCCTGTTGAATAGAGATTATATATGAATTTGAAGCAAATTAGCATCGATTAATATCAATGAAAATGTCTTCTTAAGACAGGAAGGAGGATACACTCCTACCATTTGAGAAACTTTTTCTAGGACCTAAGATTCAAAACTTATAGCTAATAAATGTTTAGAAAGATAGATTCCCATAATGAATTTTGAAACCATAATAAACCAAGATCTTACACTGGTTGAAATAATTAATCACTATTTTGGTTTGATTGGTTTTGTTTTCCAATAAGAGTTTTTCCACCTACACTCACAGAAAACTGAAGTTGGGGCACCGAATCGGCTGTAACCGTATTTGGATCCTGCCATAACAAAAAAATTCGGTTAAGGCAACTGTAATTCCGCTTACTTCAATCAAATTATAAGTAAAATGGCTTCAGTCTTCAAACAAAACTCAATTTTAAAACAAAAATTGTAATAAATAAAATCGAATGGCATTGAGGCAACTGCATCTGAAATGAGTTCTGTTTTTATAACTAAAGCTGATGTCAAATTCATTTGCTTCAACTGAATTTTTAAAAAATTCTGTTGCCACTATCGAGTTAATATCAAACTTGGCTGTGGAGACCAAAATAATATTGCTGGAATGGAAAATTTGGTTCTCCCAACTAAACAGTTTATAGAACGAGGTTGTTCCAACGGAAATTCAATTGTGGCAATCAAAATCAATTTTAGCAATTTTAAAACAAAAATTGGAATAAATTAAATCGAATACCATTGAGGCAACAGCATCTAAAATGAATTCTGCTTCTGCAACAAAAGCTGATGTCAAATTCATTGGCTACAACAGAAATTTAAAAAAACGTTGTTGCCGCTATTGAGTTAATATGAAACTTGCCAGTGGAGACCGAAATAATATTGCCGGAACCGAAATAATGGAAAATTTGATTGTCCCAACCAAACAGTTTATAAAACCAGATTGTTTCAACTGAAATTCTGCTGTGTGTCAGTTCTTTTGCAGCAGTCGTATTTTCGGTCACGACAACCTCGTTTCGAGGCAATTTTTATGCAAACTTACAGGAACACTATCAGACATTTACATAGGCCAGGAACTATTGTTTACATAAGTAGGTAGCAAAGGGACTCAATGTCAAAGGTATTGTACATATTCATACAGGTGCACCATTCTAAGCTCTAATTTTAATTTAATTTTTTTATCGTTATATCAATTACATGGAGCATCCAACAGCATTTTTATCAAACAAATTGGACAACCACACTTTCGAGTGTCCTCTTTTGTTATTCGGAAAATATACCAGTAACTGAGTTTGGAATTCTTATTTTCCTACACTGAAATGGATATTTCATTTTAAATTCTGAAAGTTATGCCAGAAATTTTACATCAATTCCAGTAAAATAGAATTGTAAAGTTTAAGTCAAGAACACTGGTCTGAAAATGTAATAATTTTTCAAACATCTTTCTTAATGCGTCGTCCATCGAGTCCGATGCCAAAGACTTTTCATATCAAGCACATTTTCACTTGTCCACTTCGACGTCGAAGTCGATGAAATCGAATGAAATGGTTATCTCGAAGACTTTTTGAACTGATTCTTCCGATTGTGCCTTAGTCTAGGATTTCATAAATCGGTTTCTATTGAAGAAGGTGCCAGCCATATTTATAGGAGTTTTCCTCACAGTTGTTTTCAAAAGCAGGTTATAGATGTCGCACGACAAACTGTAGTCCTATTTAAAGACTCTTTTGGTGCAAAATAACTCAGTAAGGTTTTTGTCTATTCGCAATGTTTTTTCTTGGGCGTCCTTTAGGATGTGTCATAGTATAAATATCTGGTCCCTGATTGGGCCCAATCAATTCAGGTATTATATAGTTATTCCTCTCACTTCTATGAGGAGCATAGAGCCATTTCAATTAAATTCTATTCATTTCTGTTCGGTGCTCTTATTTTTAATTAGTTTAAACTGAGAATGACTTTTGGTATTTCTAATTCAATTTGCCGTTTCTAAATGTATGATGGATGTGCTCGGAACCCGCTGCCTTGATGGTTTCAGTCAAAGGCCTTGCAATATTGCTTGTAGATTTCCTCCAAGTGTGGCCAATGCATCTCCCCCTACGTTGTCTAAATTATTGGATACTGATGGCTTTTATTCCACAAAAGATCGTTAGTTATTGTTTGAGGCCAGTATATTCGCAATATCTTTCACAGACAGCTATTTACAAAAGACTGTATTTTTTGCGTGTTCCGAGTTGTCATATTCTATAATTTGTATCCATAAAGGAGTGTTGATTTAACATTAGAGTTAAAAATTCTCACTTTTGTCTTTTGGGAAATGGGAAATTGTGCTGGATCTCCACACTGTGATCACGGTACCAAATGTTTGCCCAGCTTCATTAATCTACATATATCTTTTTTAGAACCGTCTGATTTGTCAAGCAGCCCTCCTAGGTAACAAAAGGTTTCAACGTCGATAGTTTCCTATTTGATTTGGAATTTGTCGGTGTTTGTTACGTTTATTCTCATAGGTTTAGTTTTTTAATATTTATTATTAGATCAGAACATTTAGCATGTCTCCGATGTTGTGAGAAAGTACACAAATATCGTCTGCGTAATCGAGATCCTCCAGTCTCCTCAAGTCAAGTAACCTTTCATATATTACACTCGGCAGAGTCTTATATACGGTGGGTAGAAAACAGATGCTTTTGAATTACCTTTTTAAATAAAGGACTCCGATTATAATCATTGAGTTTGCATTTCTTAAACCAAATGGTGTTAGGAGCAGATGTATGCACATAATGCATAGACATTATCTGCTGACATCATTATCGATCTTAAGCCTAGATATTAAACAACTAATCTATAACATCGTGACTAGATTTACGTTATTGCTCTTACCAGAGAGGAGCCCAATGTGATCGCCTTCACTTTTTATCTTTTTTTTTAGAATTTTTGGGTTTTACTTTCCTCCCTGTACCTTCCATATCCTCATTTGTCTATATCCTCACCCTTTCTCCAACCATTTCTTCTACTTATAAAGATGATCTACTTCCCTATTCTTCTCTTTAGAGCGTTCATCCACAGTGCGAGTAACAATCCGTATTTTCATATATGCCTTGATCGTTATTTGATCACGGCTTGTCATATCCTAATATCTTATTTCCGACATTTGTCATTGAATTATTGCTATTATTGATTGCTATTGTGTGTCAGGATAATCAGGACTAAGGTATCAATTGAGATAGATGGTTGGGGCAAGCTGTGATTATTTAAGACGACAGTCTTGTTCAACCTCATTATTTTGAAATTTGAAAGAAATTTATTTAAAACGATTGCGACACAATATAACGTTTAGACAAAAATTACAAAAATATGTTATGAAAAATTGTTCAAGAAATAAATGGAAAAATGGACCAAAAATATAGTGAAATGTCGACCAGAATTAAGCCCACATTAAATATGAAAAATTTACCACATCATGTAATTTATCACCCAATTGAACAGTATTCTATATTCTTTCGTTATTTAACAAATCGTTGTAAAAATAAATTAAATATTTGTGTTAAATATGAAACTTATTAAGTAAGAACATGCATTGAATCAGTAACTTGAGAACGGCAATATGAGCACTGATTATTATAACAGCCACCCCGATAAATGGCCGATAAATCCTTACGGACAATACATTTATACTGCTCATCTGATCCTTTCAACTTCATCCTTTTGTACATCGGATTTCTTACTTCACTTTTTTCAAATTATCTTCGAACGGTTGTCAATTCATTGTAGGATACATGGATTTTTGGGGAGTTCATTCAGTTAAGGAATCTCGTTTTGTGTTAAGATCTTCTTATCCAACAAAGTTTTAGCCTCTAGAATTTTATTTGTTTTGTCTGCATTCCGTTTTGACCACACCAATAGATGCTTTAGTATTCGAAATTTTGGGTTACGCTAGATGGCGTTAGAAAGACAAGATTTCACAATCAAAAAACTACTCCCACAAAGTCAACAGCAAAGCAAAAATTTGACACATTTTACTGATTTTCTTTGATAAATGCCAAAACGCAAATCTGGTTGCAGAAAATGTGAATATTGTTTATGGCCCTGACACTATAATAGTCAATTATGCGCTGCTCTTGTTTCGTGGATTTCGAAGACCAATTGTCGTAAATATCGATAGCATAATGGAATCGTCAAGTCCGACCGTCATGTAAGCTCTGTTTTGTTGCTCAAGAGCTAAATATTGAATCAGAAACAATTTGGAACCACTTGAATAAGCCTGAATATAACGAAGCTCGATGTAAAGATGCCACACAATCTAATGCCAAAAAAAGACTTCTTGGTCCGAATTTCCGTCTGCAAATCGCTGTTAAATCGCTGCTGAATCACAAACAAATCGATCCTCTTCTAAAGCGGATGGTGACTGGCGATGAAAAGTACGTCAGTTACAGCAACGTGAACCAAAAATGGTCGTGATCGAATCACAATGTGACGGCGTAAATGGCGACTAAGTCAGGATTCATGATCTGGAAGGTTTTATTGCGTATTTGCTGGGATTGGCAGAGAATCATATACTATGAACTGCTCTACTAACATCAAACTTTTAATTCGGACATGTGTTGTCAACGATTGGGCCCTCTGAAGGAAGTACTCGCTTAGAAGCGGTCAGTTTGGCCAATAGGAGAGTAATTGTATTCCATCAAAGTAACCACAGATCACATATACCGATTGTGATTCGATAAAAGCTCCTGAACCAGGGACCAGTTGATTACCACCTGTTCTTATTAATGGCGATTAATTTTGATGGGAATTTCCCAATTTAGGAGAAGCTTGTGAGAACCGGTTGTCTCAGTTTTTTGCTAATAGGGACGACAGTTTCCATTGGAAAGGAATAATGGAGTTACTTTTAAAAAGGCAGCAATTAATGGAACCAAAACCATGCCTATTTGATTTATTCTCCTATCCTATCATTCTAACCGCTCATTCTAAGCCTCCAATGTCATGCAAAAATATTAGATTCCGTTTTACTACAACTTATAATTGCTCTGCGTTAAATTTTTCTTATCAATGCACTAAATGAGAGACAAAAACTAACCGAACCGAAAAAGTATAATTTCTATTTAGCAAAAACCTGTCTAATGAAACTTTCCTATGTGTGGTGGTGTCTGAGAAAGCACACAATTTATTGCATTCCATTTGAGAACAAAAGTTATTTGCAAATTTTCTATTTTTATATTTTTTCTCTTAACACCCGTGCGTTAGCAACCGGCCGGAATTTCACTCTTCTTGCCTTTATAATGCTTTCTCTTAAATTTCGTAAACTCTTACATGCAGAGTCTGAGAGCATCCGAAAACTTTATCGCATATCCGACATTTATAGCTGATTTCCTCATAATTCGACGACGGTGCGTTTCTGCTTTCAAATAGAGCTGATGCGAGTCCAGCTCCGGCGGATTTCGTTGCAGAGGTCAAGTGGATATTGGTCACAGAAGTCAATGAGATATTGGAATTTCCCAGCACGGCATCCTTTTGAGTTTTTGAATAATAAGAACTGGCAGAGCTAACAGTTGATGCTGCCGGTGAAAGAATGGGAGTCTTATACGGGTACTGAGGGTTGTGGGTGGCGTTTTTGTAATATGAATCCAAACAATCCACACAGTCCAAACGCGAACATAAATACTTATTGGGTGTATTGGAATGAGATGTGGTGGTGGCGTGGCTTGCAGTAGGCGTGGGTGGTGTTAAGGGCGCTTGTGCGGAATGTGGTTGAGGGGCGGCTGCTGATGAATTTGAGTTGGCCGCGTTGTTATTGATCACGTAAGGAGCAAAATAGCGCTTTTGATAGGCCGTGGGCATGGCCCGATTCAAAGGTATTTGTGGATACAAACCGCCGGGAAACATGTGTGGCAAAAATTGAGCATAGAATTTTTGGGCATTTGCCGCCGCTACTGCTGCCAAGATATTCGGATGTATGGCGGGATATTGAAATGTGGAGGCGGAGTAGGGAAACTCTGCGGCGACATTAATGTTGTGGCCGGCGAATGATTCCGTAGTTTTACTTTTCGATAAATCCAAAATATCAGCCGAATTTAAGGCTTTTGTTGCCACTGGTGCATACAGTTTGGGGCTAGTGGGTGGTGTATCCTGTGTAATGGAGCTTGATGAAGTTCTAGGTGATTGGTTGGGTTTACACTTTTCTGGTGTGTCGCCCAATATGCGTTGTATACTAAAGTCGGTGACGTGTAAGGGCGGCAAATCCGTTTCCGTTTTGGTTTCACTTTGATTTTTAGGTTGCGCGGACATTTCGATAGTTTGTAAACGTTGTAGCAAAGACTGTTTATAGCCCATTTTTAAATCGTTCATAGTCTTTTAACGGCACCACTTTGAGAATTATTTGTTTAAAGCATAAGCTTTTTTATAACTGGTCTTTTATTAGCACTTTTTGACAATATAACAGTTCTTCTTCAGTTTATACTCGTACAAAAATAAGCTTTCTTTTGTTAATTTGTCGAATCTTCTCTTTGTTTGTGTTTTTCTTTATCCGGTAGCGTAAACCGTTTGGAGTCACGTCAAACTACGTTATGATCCCTTGTGGCGCTGTTATGACACTTGCATCAACTTAATCCACAGCTTGTGACTGCCGTTTAGAGCCAGATTTTCATGTTGTTTTATTAGCCAACTCTCACAGCTTCTCTTCGCACCTGGTAGAACAACCCCCATCTTCAGATTGAAGGTTGTAAACAATGCTAACTGAAACATGTTGACAGCATTAAAAGACACTCACAGTAGAATCTTTTCAAGAGCTAACAATCGTTTAGTCGCTCTCTTTTCGTTTAAGCCAGCCAGCTTCAAGCGCTCATTTCAGTTAGTTGTTTTGTTGGGCGTTCTGAACTTTGGTTTGTGGTTTCAAAACTGGCCAATAAACGTTTATTTCAAACCTGGTTTAATGGCCCATACACACATGCGCAATAAGACGATCGTTTCGGTGAGTAAATTGGACCTCCTCTGGTATATAATTGGCGGTTGCTTTCAGCTCTCTTGTCACACTGCCATGTTTTTTCTCCCATTCGCTCCCCTTTTTTTGTTTTTTTTTTTGTGGTAAAGATTAATGTGGATCATTTTTCATTCTTGAATTATTATTGAAGGATTGGGAAGGTTTATGTATATATGAAAGCGTCTCCGAATTTACGTTGGTAAGAGAGAAGAGGTTCCAAAACAGATGAATACGTATTGTGACTTTAAAAAGATTATTAACATGATGAGTAGCGCACCAAACATAAGATGGCAATGTCTAGGGAAGTCCTACGGAGAGACCTATCTTTAGTAGCAGTGGTGACAGTATTGAAATCTTATCACGCCTTCTACATATTATATGATAATGGGGTAAATGCTGTAGTTTATAATGCCGTCTACAACTTGTTCATTAACTAATGCAGTTTTTACATAAATTACAATGAATTCGGAGGGAATTTCTTTGATCCAACTTTTGGAAAAGTATTGAGTTTATGGCCGTGGGGAAGTTTATAAGAAGTTTCGTGGATCATGTTCTGATACCCGGTCAGACAAATGGGCAAAACAAAAATAATCTTTTCTCTTACTATATTTAGTGGAAACCCTTACCTTTTACTATTTTTTACTACCCAAGTGGACAATTACAGCGGTTAAAATGTCCATCTATCCTATATTTTTCAAGCTCCAATTCATGCTGTTTTCAAACAACTAATAAGTTTTAAGAATATTCGAAGAATACTGTAAAATAACCATTTTTGAAAAGATGCGTTAAATTTTTGTTTCGTCAAACTTTTTGGATTGAAACCATACTTAAAATAAGTATGCCAAATCTACTCAATATTGGTGGATGTTACTTAAAACGGGCAAGTAAAACTTAAATTAACTAAAATTTGTATAATTTGAGAAAGCGTGAAAATTGTACATACTTAAAACAAGTACGCAAACTTGCTTGAATAATTTTCTTACGTATTTTGACTAAGAACTTACGCCACATGGAGATCAAAACAAACTAAAATTTAATAAAATTGTTCTATTTATTTTAATTTATTTTATTTTAAAAGTAATTTTTTAGCATCTTTCAATAACCAAACCCACAATTAGTTCCACGCTATTAAAAAATATACAAACATTTTTACGTCTATTTAGTCTTTCTAATTATTTATACCAATAGAAGTTATTATCTATTAATCACTGCACGTAGAAAATATCCCATTGTTTTGATGCTTTGTGCTTCTCCCCTAATACGTTACGCTCTCGCGATCGTTTTAAAAGCCAGATCCTTCCAATTGAGTCTTGGTCACACTTTTCTGTTTCGTTATCAATAACTTTTAATTCTGGAGTGTTCGAATCTATCAGCATAAAATGATTCAACCAACGGAATCGCCATAGTTTGATGTGTTTGACCGCGCCGATGTCGATATATAACTCATGGTTTAACGATGATGGGTTCGTATATTTTCTGTAGTAGTTTTCTCTCGGAAATGCCCAGAGCTGATTCATCGGTTTGTGCTGTACGTTACGCAGCCAAGCAGGTAGGACTATCCGCTGCTGCACTTGCATTTTTGTTTGTCGTAAGAAAAATTTGTCTTAAATCAATTGCTGAGCACATAGTCTACTTAAAAGCAATATTTTTCACCTAATTTCCTGACAGACGTCACTAATTTTATTGACGCAGGACTGCTCTAAAGTTATAGTTGTCAATGTGCATGCAGATTTTCAAAAGGGTGTCTTTATTCGTTAAAACAAAATAAGGTTCTGTTTGAGTTTTCTGCCGGACCTATTTTTGTTGACTCTTTCTCTATACTTGAGAAGGCTGTATTAATGTCTCTCAGTTTTCAGCCAATGATATCAATATCATAAGTGCAGACAAATAACATATGGCAATTGTTTAGATCTTAACAGTGGTGCTTAGTACAATTTTCTCATAATTATATCCATGAGAAAGGTAAAAAGATCATATACTAGCTGTCGCCACATCGAATCATGGTTGCCGTTTACCGTCGCCGAACGGAAGGGGTTTGGAGTTTTCCTTGTCTCCCACCGGAGAGTATACTGCATCCTGGCAATGCAGTATCGACAGTTCCATCTACCTGGGGTCTCCGCACCTGCAGGTATGTAAAAATGTTCCGTCTGTACTCTTTTGCCACAGGGCGATCAATCTTGTGAGGTATGGTGTACAAACCACAATTTCGCAGTAGCTTTTTGCTTTGCTACGCAGCTCCAACCGGTGAGTTTGGCCGGTAGCGTGGGGATTAGGAGGCCCAGGACTGAGTTCCCGCCTGATCATTTCATTGTGGTTGATACCAAAATCGCTGGTAGAGACTTTGTGCTGGAATGTGGAGTTGCATTACAACCGGGTGCTTCAGACCCATAGAGTAAGATAAAGTAAGATAGGCCTCACCTCCGCCAATGGGGATCATGTTCCACACTAGCATATTCAATTTGGAATCTCCTGGCTGCGAAGAAAGAGCTGACAATTGCAATCGCATTGTAATATGCCCAGTCTGTCGCGCACCATGTACAGGGTTGCCTATATTCGACGGACCCATCTGGCAACGCCATAACT
>JAHXMU010013013.1:0-16581 GCA_019455685.1 Philornis downsi
TTATCAATTAAATAATTGAGACCAGAAAAAACATCATAATGATTAAGTTTACCGTCATTAGCTCAAATAAAGATCAATCAGTGTAGAGATTTTAGTCAGATGAATCGACACAAATGTACCTATAGTTGCGTCCAAAGTCCCTTTACTTAAATTCGGAGGGATAGCTTTAATTTGTCTATTGCTAAAAAGTCGGATTCAACCTAGAATTTTGAATTATTACATTGCTGGATTCATGAAAATGAGCGCTAGTCTGACTCCAAGTTACGAGTTTATATGTAGATATAAATAAAATCATACTCTTTCGACAAAAGTAATAACTTCAATCGTGATAGCTATCATATCATATTGTCTTAGATCATATTGAACTGTTTGTTCTGATCTATTATAAATGTCAAACGATTTCGCAATCATCATTGCCAGTGTATTCTGTGTCTAAGTGTATTCTGTGTCCTATCAGTGTATTCTGTGTCCTATTAATAATGTGCTAATTTTGGTATCATGAAAAAGCAGAAAGAAAAAGTAAAAAGAAAAGTAGAAAGTAGTAAAGATTTTAGTGTAGTGAGAAGAGGACTCTCGTGCGTTTTTTAAAGAAATTTACTGTGGCCGTCCGGCGTTTTCAATTGCAGTGACATCGTGAAACTTAAATAAAGAAGAATAAATGAAAGAAAACATTGAATGATATATAGGAGAGTTTCTCACATTTAGTGAGCTTATACGCATTGTTAAACTCACTCAATGGGACCTACAGTTTAACGACGATTCCGAACGCACTGTGACAAGCATTTACCGGACTTGCCTGCTACTCGAAAACTCGAAAATTATGATGACAGCTGGCTTAAATGATGGCAGGTGGCTGTATATGGTATTGAACCCGGGATGATGCGAACGAAAGTCGTGTGTGCTAACCATCGCGCCACGGTTGGTCACAGAAGAACCGAAAATAATGTTTACTATCTACATTTACGGTAACTATTATTGCAAAGAAACTGTGCAAAAGGGAATTCCAGGGAACCAGTGTACAAAGGTGGTAATTCGCTCTGTTCCTGTGTAGCCGGACTAGTTATGGGCTACCAACCCCATTGTATTTTTGGACTAAATGTGTTTCATGGCTTTAAACATCCATTAAGACGTACACGTCTGTCTTACTAGCTGGCTGGGTAGACATGATAGCTATCGCAAATCTTTATAAAACGCCTTGAAACTTGGCAAAGCGTTAGAAATGCCATCGTGATTAACGAATGTCGATTCGCCTCTAATGGTTCCTCCCTTACAAATAAAAGATATCGTAGGTTCATTAAAATTTAGTACACGTAAAGAATGCACAATAGACTACACAGTCTAAGTGAGTCTGTCTATTCAAACTGCCATACTGACTTAACTTAGGAATGAAAATGTTTATTATTGTATTCCTTCCTGGGCTTCTCTCGCAAATTGTCCGATTTTCCAAGATGTAATCTTTCCACAGTAATTTCTAAATAGCAGGCAGTCATATGTAATGTAATAATTTTTATCCATTCTAATAATTTATTTTTGTAAAACTTGAGAAACATCGATCAAGCAGCCACGCCCCTCTTGATACTACCAATGTGTTTCACCGATTTAAATCATTCTCTAATACTCTCAGGTCTTTCAAATGGCTGTACTGAATTCAGTCAAGCACACACATTGGCACATTGTATGTGCTTGATAAGTTTAGTTCTAAAACTGAAAATAGATGGCATTATTAACACCCCGCTTCTATTGCTCCTGTACATATTGCCAGATTTACCGAAATATTGTTTTTCCACTATACTCCCTAATTCGCGAATAAATTAAGGAGTACAGTCAGTCAGTCAGTCCTATTATATTAAAAAAAATTTAAATTTTGTTTTGATATTTGATCAGATAAACACACCGTCTCTGATAGCTGATAGGTACTCTAATTATCTAATTTAAATGTTATTTCTGTCAGTCCTATTGCATTATAATTCATGCAAAAAATTTTACCAGATAAACACGCCTTCTCTGATAACTCTACCCTAATTATTTAATTTAAATTTTATTTTTATCAGTTATATTGCATTATAATTTTTGGGAAAAATTTAAAAAAATTTGACCAGATGACCACGTCTTGTCCCGTAACTCCTTTGTTAATTATCTAATTTAACTTACATATTCCTAAGTTCATATCTATCATTCGATTGCATGAAATTATGTATATGACAGGATATCAGTAAAAATCAGCCGAGGACCGACCTGGTCGCACCAAATACAGAGCATAACCTTCGCAGCGTGAATATTCGGCCGTGGCGAGGACGTAGAAGCATGACCGGCAGTCCCCCAAGACTTACTTTTCTTTGGATTACTGTAATGGATCCATTTTTCTTGACCCATTACAATACGATGAGGAAACTCCTTCTTTTTTCGTTGCTAATGCGGTTGTTCACAGGCGAAAAAACGACGCTCAATGTCCCTTGGCTTCAGTTCATTAGGAACCCAAATTATTTGCTTTTGAATCATTCCCAACGCATGCAATCGCTTGGAAATGGCTTGGCTCATAGCTACTAATACTGAAGCAAGCTCTACTCGCGTTTGACACAGACCCCCATCAAGCAATGCCGTTAATTCAGTCTCTTTTAAGGTTTTTCTGCCTTTCCTCACACGAACGGTCGTTAAAATCGTCATCTTTAAAGCGACGGAGCCAATCCCTACACGTTGTTTCACTTAAAGCAGCATCTCCGTAAACATTTTGAAGCTCTCGTTGAGCTTCAGCCATCGTTTTCTTCGATTGAAAGAAGAAAATCAATACTTTCCGCATATGACAATTATTTGGTACAAAATCTGGATCGTTTAACAACCGAAGAATGCTCTAACAACCGGTGAAAGGCTAGCAATCAGCAATATAGTAATTAAAAACGTCGTTCGCGTTACTTACTAACTATGTGCGATAATTCGTTCGAAACATTTCTTTCAAGGAAAAATAAATATTTCAAAAACAAAAATAATTTAAACTCGGTTGTATCTTTATAGTTAGCTTACAATAATTTAAGACTTTTTCAAATATTTAACTCGAAGTTTGTCGCAACAGTCAATAAGTTTTGTTTAGATTTCATAGGCCTGCTTATAACACCGATATTAGAAGTTGTATTTTTAATATTGTGGAAGCTTCTAAGCAATATTATGAAGTCTTCTTTGAAATAAGAAGAAATAGGAGCGATGATGCTGAAGTTTTATGCAAAATGTTTGTCATTCTATTTCACTGTATACGAGTATACTCGTATAACGTACACTAAAAGGAAATGCAATATTTCTCCAATAGATGGCTTTATTAACCTGTATCTTGCGTTATATAATTGCGATTGGATTACACTAGGTGGAGTTGGAAATATAACATTTCGTACTTAAAAAATCACTAGGCAGATTTGTGAATAAACCCTTATTGTTTGATCACGCGATAAAGATGGACACTAGCATAGGGAAGAACGCCATTATTTACACTTTTTCATTGATAGAGGTGAATGTGCACACCAGACGGCTGAAAATGAGAATAATGTTCATGGCTCTGGTACGGAAACAGACTATCACACGCAATTTTGTTTTCGTCTATTTGATTCCGGTAATTTTGATGTCACGGATCGAACTATTTCTAAAGAGGATGATAACCGGTGATGAAAAGTGGCTGACTTACGATAATGCAAGTGAAAACAGTCATGGTAGAATCACGAGGAGGCAGAGCGAAAGTTGCTCAAGTCATAATTGGTATGTTTAGCCAAATTGGCAGGAAATCATCTTAATTCGAACCTGGTTTATCAAGATCATGCCTTATTCATAAGTGTCTTATAAATGTCTCGGGGGTACGGGCAGGCATAGGAACTCCACGTCTGGTTGCCGTGCATCGTCGCCGAGCTGAACAGGTTTGGAGTTTTTCCCCGTCTGCCACCGGTGAGGATGCTGCATCCTTGCAATGTAATATTGACCGTTCCATTTACCGGGTGTTCTCTGCACCCGCACGTATATAAAACTTTCCAGTCTGTACTCTTTTTGCTGCAGGGTGACCCGTCCTCTAAATTATGGTGTATAAATCACAATTTTTTAGCAGCTTAGCTGCGCAACTCCAACCGCTGAGTTTAGCTGGTAGCGTTGATAGAGTTCCCGCCTGATCGTTTGGTGTTGGATCCCCAATGGGAGTTTTACGTGGCTTGTTAATTGAAAACAAAGCCGCTGGTAGAGCCCTTGTGATCGAATGTGGAGTGCATTGCAATCGGGCGCTATACACCCATAGAGTAGCAGCAGTGGCAGAATAGGCCTCTCCTCCGCCAATGAGGATTATGTTCCATACCAGCATCAATCAATTTGACATTTTCCGGCTGAAAGAAAGGGCTGACAGTTGCGGTAACTTGCTCCCAAAATTGTTGGCTCCTATTTCTGCATAGCCTAAGTTAACTTGGCTTTCCCAGAGGGACGCTGACAATAAAACAGTGTCAGACTAAACACATCGATAATCATTCACCAGAAGCTCCGAGAGCTTAATTGAAAAGTTTTTATGCATTTACTTTATAGACCGCAGCTGGCTCCAATTGGTTATCACCTGTTTCGTGGATCTGCTTTCTTGCCTATTTCAAACATTAAATAGAGATGATTATCGTGCAAAATCTCAAGCATAAGTTGGCAAATTCTTCTACAAAAAAGACATCAAAGTGTTAGAGGAATATTGGATGGATGAGGGAGACGACGACTATATTAATAAGTAAAGTTGAATTTCGAAAAATAAATTGTTGGTTTCTTTCACAGTACCAAGATTTATTGACTAATGCATTAAAAATATTACATTTATATCAAAATTATAAATACATAGTAAGTATATATGAAATTTTTTCAACAACTTTATGAAAAGCAAGTGAACAGGCATAAATTTGGGGAGGTGGTAGTTTGACACCTTCAATATTTTAGTCGGTAAATACCGATCATAAAATAATCTCTCATAAAATACTTCCTTGGCTTCGAAACTGTCTTTTTGAATACTTTGGTATGTAATGCAATTATACCACATTAAGACACAATATGAGAATATTTTGATGAAAACTATGGTCTGTGGAAGCAGAAAAACTAAGCTTAATTAACAAAACATGAAACGATACGCCCAGTTTCAGCAGGGATTGCCCTTCATTCAGTCAAATAATATGCGCTAAATATAAACAAATTTCAATAAAATCCTTTTGAAGCGGAAAAACCAAGCTTGAACGGTCTGTATGAGGAACATATGAGGGCTATACCAAAATATAATGTCCTTGACCAAAAAAATTAAGAGGTACTAAAAGTAATCCAATTCCATATAAAAAAAAACAGGTTTAAAAATCCAATTTATGTAAAGGCTATATCAAATATGAACCAACATCGTTATTTTTAGCAAGATACCTTCATGTCCCAACCTATTCATATATAGATATATCAATTTCTCTTGAAATGGATTCATAATTGCGAATCGTTCATTGATCATAAGAAATTTTGAAATGGATTCGTAATTGCGAATCGTTCATTGATCATAGAATATAGGGAAAGAAAAACAGCCCGCCAGAGAGACAAACAGTGCCATATGAATTGTAATAATCAGTCTCAATCGGACGCGATATACATATTGTGTGTTCTACCACCGATATTTCTAGATGTAGTACCCTGTATTACACTATGGCATCATAAAAAAAGCTCTAGCCAAACAGGCAGGTTTTGCCACGAGATTTTGGCAATTAGTATCATCGATTTGAGAAAAACTTTCTTAATACCTGCAGCCAAACCCCGCCAAAATGTTGCGCAGTGTAATCTGCAATCCACCACATCTCCTCATATTTCGTTGACGCAAATCAGTCGATGGCTGCAAAACCGGCAGGCGTTTATGAAAGGAAACTATTTCAGACATTTATATGAAGCATCACAAACATCACTAATGCAGATTGTCTGTTGGCAGAGAGATTAGAATATAACATTTACCTAAAATAAAATGCAAATCCGAATTTTTATAGATTTTATCATTATATTTGTTGAATGCTATTGACATTTAGATCACCAACAGTTTGCAAAAAACCACAAACCAATGAAAAATCAACCTGATTTACTCTTCGCAAATTCGAATTGGCGCATATTTGTAGTTATTCAAGTATAAATTAATTTAGAAATAAAAACAAATGAAACGATTTTGGCACATCTTATGACAATATATTATTGAAGCCGCCTAGAGATGCATTATTTTTCTACCATAGCGAGAACATCTAAGAACATACTAATGTTATACGTTATGCAAATTTATATATTCTAATATTCTAGAAAATAGTTAGTAAGTCGTCCAATGTCGAACACTAATCCCATTAATAGCTTGAAAATAATTGTTATCTTTGTTGCTCCGTGCGTCGTAGTCTAGGCTGCCCCGATAGACATACAGTGCCGCTCACTTGAATAGCACACCCTTTAAATACTTGCATAAGTTCGATTTTTTTTTTTCAAAATAATAATTATAATGAACTGGTTGTGCTTTTGTAAATCATAATTTATGTATTTGCTGTAATCCTATAATATAAATTTTTATTCATTTTAATGAATTAAGTACTAAAACATTAAACAAAAAAAAAAAGTCAGAAATTCAATTTCAGTTTTTGGTTCATTTGAAAAGCCCTCCCCTTACAAAAATTATATTATACACGTAAACATTAATTCTAAATTAAAGGCATTATTGTTTGCTTACATATAATTTACAAATAAGTATTTTAAGTTAAATTTAGCAGTGGGTGCTTCCGCCCTGGTTGAGGATACATTCATATATTCTATTCGGTAAAGAATAATACAGTTTTTTGATTAGGTCTAGCGAAATACATTAATTCCATTAATGAGTTCACTTTTGCTTGAATGTTGCTTTCGTGATTCGTACACCTTGCTTACCAGGTGTACGGCCAGTTCATAACCTCAACATTTTGGCTTTCAATCCATGATTTGAAGACTCTTGCTGTGTGGATTGGCGCGTTGTCATGCTGGAATTTCCATTCCAAGTCTCCGAAAACATTTTCAACTTCAGGAAAAGCATTTGCCAGCACGGCTTTATATGGAGTCGCATTCATTTTTGCATAGAGGAACTGGAGCTCTATTGTGCCATAATAAGATATCGCACCCCCATATCATAACTCTACCTTCCCGGCTGTGTAATCGATTGAGTAGGTGTTCCTCTTTTCGAAGATCGTGGAAGTAGTAATTATATCCATCAGGACCCTCTAAATTAATTTTTTTTCGTCGGAAAATAAAATTCCATTCCACTCTCTACTCCACGTCATAGTCGTACCACAAAAATTGAGGCGACTTTCCTTATAGAGATTGTCTAGCGGTGGTTTCTTTTTAAGTCTCAAGCGTTGCAAGTGTGCTGCTTTGAAAATAACTCTTTTTACCGTTGATACACTTGCACTTACGCCAGTTTTTTCCTTAATTCTGGCAGCAGAGTCGTGTGAATTTGAGGCATATCTCAGAACAACCCCCTTGTCAGCGGCTGCAATAGTACTTGCTGTCGACCATTTATATTATTTCCATAGCCTTCGGTGTCACGTAAATATGTCGATATAACTTTGCGACTTCTATTAGATGTTCTGGCTATTTGATGAATACTTCAGACCATAATGCGCACCAAACTCTTTTTGGGATGCCATGGCTTCTCCATAATCACTTCTGGGTTCTTCGAGCGACAATTTTTCTTGTGGACGGAAACACTGAGCGAGAAATGAGCTTCATCACTGAGGAAATTATTTTTTTTTACAAATGTGTCTGTCAATGCCTCGGAAACAGAATGATCAACCACCGGTGCCTAAATAGTTTGGTAAAAGAGGCATCCTCAAATATAATGGGACAAGTTTCTCACATTTAGTGAGTTTATACGTATTTTATTGTTATTCCAACTGAAAGGGATCTGTTCTTCTATGACATTTCCGAATGTTAGTGTAAGAAGCTTTTTTTTAAACTTGCCAATTGATCGATTTACTGTACGTCAGCACATTGATATGACCGTCGCTCTAAGAAAGAAAGATGATTGTTTCACGGCTAGAAACTTCTATCAAACGCGCTAATCGCGCTACAATCGGCAACGGGATTTAGCGAGTCTATAAATAGAATGCATTTAAACTCATTGGAAAGCTTAAGAATTTGTAATTCATTTACTTTTCTTATTTGAGTTGAACGGCATTAAAATTTTGTAATAAACGTTACCTTGCATAAGTTTCTTAAAAATTTACAAAAATTACCTCACAGCAACTCAAATTCCCAAAGCATCTACATTTTAGGCGAATTGCCCACTTTAAAGAAACTCCCTGATTAAAATCATCATAAACACAAAACATTTTTTCTTTCCAAATCAATTTAGTATTAACAAAACATTAAAAATAGACAGCTAAATCATTTTTGCATTTCAAATGTCATCGCAAAGCAACTTAGGCAACGGGCAAATGGGCACCTTCAGGTTGGAAACCATGTTCATCGGCAACATAGTTGACGGTGAAGTGTTCGCCGGTCTTCTCATCAACCCAGGAGTAAGAGCCATGGACTACGAGGGCTTCGTGCTCAGTACCAACATCCTTCAATACACCGGAAGCGTCATGCTTGGTGCCATCATCGGTTTCAACTCCGAATTTGAATCCTTCTGGTTCGACATCGCTGTCTTGACGGACGGTATGAACTTCAGGGCGAGCGAGGGCAACAGCGCAGAGAGCAGCAAAGACGATGAGGAATTTCATGTTGAATTGTTGTGTTGGAAGGTGCAAGACTTACTAACTAACTAATGTCCCTAGAGCGAAGCTTGAATTTATACCCAAATTTTTGTTTCTAATTCGGGTTATGTCCAATCACTAAAGTCATAAAATTGCAAAAGCAGTCGGTCTACTAATAAGACTGTGAGTGCAGATTTGTATTGCTTGGAATAAGAAGTTGTGCGAATTCAATATCATAATTCAAACCGGCTAATAGAATGACATGCATATTAGCGTCAGTGCGATTATCAAGGTATATGCATTTTAATTTAGTATTTCTGTGATCGGAGAATTTAGTTCAATGTGTTTGCATTGTGTGGAATACAAAATATAATAAATTACTGAGCATTTGGAAAAGGTGTGAATAAGATATACAATTTCTCCAATGTTATCAGTTAAATAATTGACACCAGAAAAAAACATCATAATGATTATGTTTATCGCCAGTAGTTCAAATAAAGACCAATCAGTAGAGAAACTGTAGTTAGGTGAGTCAACACAAACTCAGTTTCATTCAAAGTTCCTTTACTTAAATTCGCAGGGGTAGCTTTAACTTGTCTATTACTGAAAAGTTGGATTCATGCAGTCGTTGAAGAGTATATTCAAGATAGAATTTTAAATTTTTATATTGGAAATATTGTGAGCAAAATATACTAGAAATGAAATGTATCTAATTAAATGAATTTATAAAACAAACGGAAATATTCTTTGCTATTTGTTGAATTTGTTGAATTTTATTACTAGAATTATGCTAAACCATGTCTACTGTGTATTAAATTTAGAACATTTTGAAGATGCAAAAGAAAATTATAAAGACCAAAAAGATGCAATAGCTTTTGGCCATCAAATATACCGCTAGTAGGTAAAATCTGGCATGCCGCAAGGTAGCCTTTTTGGACATTTGTTGTTTAATTTATTTGTAAATTATATTTCTGACTGTTTTAAAAACATAAATTTTCTTTTATCTGCAGATGACTTAAAAATATATCACAAAATTTCTAATATTTCTGAGGCTTTAAATCTTCAAAATGATTTAGATAATCTTTTTGATTGGTATTCCCTAAACCAACTTTCATTAAATCTATCAAAATGTACCCATATTTCCTTTTCAAGGTCTCGTAATCCAATTCAATTGGTTTTCAAAATTGGTGATTACAGGCTCCTCACTGCTGAAAGTAAAATGGATTTAGGAAGGAAGGAAGCTCTCGATGAACTTCAGATGACGTTTTCTTCGATTGAAATAAGAAAATCAATACTTCCTGCATATAATGATTATTTGGCACAAAATCATACATATTCACACAACCAAAAGAATATGATGTAAAAAGGAAATCACTATTGTGTCGAATCGGTATGTTGCCTAAGCTGGGCTCATGACATTTAGATTATGGCAGAATCGACTAGCACTTACAGCTGGCGCCATCTATTGGCAAACAGCGAGAACTTAGTTGCGCACCTAATAAAAACGTATTTTGCCCAGCGTTCAGAATAAGCGATCCTAATATGAGTACCAACTGCCGCAGGTTCGGTCTTTTACAGCTCGTGCATAAGCTGCTATTGAGTATGTTATGTCAAAGACTATTGCTGGTTCCATACGACCATACGCATACAAATTATATTATCCCTAAAGCTTATTCCATACTAACGTATATTAGAAGAAATTGTTCCGATTTCACCGATCCACATGTGTAAGATCAATGTTGGAATATGCCTCTATTGTTTGGAGTCCCCTTTGCCAAGTCGATATATTACACATAGATAGAATTCAGCGGGTCTTTCTGAAATTTGCTCTCTCAATTAACCTTGTTGATGTTGTGCCTCCTTATATTTCCAGATGCTGGTTAGTGACCTTACAGCCATTGCTATATCGCCATTTTTATCATACCTTGTTATTTGTATTCGATATAATAGCTGGTATAATCAATCAATTGCGGTTATTTACATGAGTCTCGCCGTAAGGCCTTACTCATGGTGTGCCATCACACATGGGACTGTTTTCTCTTTTTCCTTTCCTTTGTATTTTTCTTTTCTTTTTTGCGACAGCCAGCTCCCCTTTGGGGTACTCAAACTAATCCCGAATGGATTAGTCGAAGTACCTTTAAGATAAGAAGCAAGTTCCTTCGGAAAATTTCCCCAAGGTCTGCTTCCTCTCTCAGCCAAAGTACCTTTGAAGTCACTGGTATAAAGTGAGCTTCATTCTGGGTAGGAGTGAGGCCTATCTAGACACCTCTGATAGGCGAAGAACAATGTTTTCCAAGTTCCCGCATTACCTTCAGGAGACCCTGAAGCAACGCAAAGTCACTGAAAACACATGTTCGGGCAATCACAGCCAGCACGATGTTCCCACAAGAAGTTCCACGCCACGACCAGCCAAGAACAAAATGTTCCTAAGGCCCCTGGTCTCCCGTGTTACCAGAAGAACCCTCTGGTCAGGGGTTCGCAGACAAAGGCTGCTTCAGTTTTTCAATATCATACCTCGCATGGAACTGATCGTCCATCGTACAGGCCATAAATTTTCAACGTGCGAGGAGAAAATATCGACACAACAATAAATGTCATGCTCCTCTTGTCTAATTACCATATTTCTCTTCAAAATACCTCCATGGTAGTACGACTACACAACAGAAAAGAAAACTCTTCCGATATCTCTCGACGGCTTCTTTATGGTCGTTCCTGTTGCCAGGGGATAATAGCTGGTATAATTGATTGTTCTGAATTATTGTCGCTTATATCGCTTAATGTTCCGCCGAGATCACTTAGATATCATTATCATATTTAGTGTAACATACTATTCCACAAATTATGTCCAGCTTAGTGCTTTGAATCGCGAATGTATTGAATTAACGAATCCTTGAATGGAATTGCAAGAAACGAATACTCAATTCAACTCCAAGAGTTTTGTAGGTCTGGAGATTACTTTAAACTGTTCCATTTTAGACACTTAAAATGAAATAATTTACATATTTACATAACTTTTTTGATATATGTTATGCCAATTCTTAGTCTGTAAGGATTTATATGTCCACAGACCTAAATAAATGGAATGAAATGAAAAAATCGCACTTAGCAATAGATTTAAAAACTCACTTACAATCTACCATCCATCTAGCGTCTAAATAAATTAGACAAGACTGTAATTATTATCCTCTCATCAAATAATTATCAAATTGTGATTTGTCATATTGTATGAGAAGGGGTGATTATGGTCGTCATAATCTACGCACTGTGCAAAGAACTGGCAAGATTGTGAAGAAATTGGAAGAGACAGGAACTGTTACAGATGTATTCAGGCCTGTGCATTATCGCAATGTACAGACTGGCAAAAACATTGATTTTGTTAGTGAAAGTTTGGCGGATAATCCAAATTTCAATTCAATGATAACCGATCTTTTTTGGCCTGGAATTGAAGATTATGAACTGGACGATATGTGCTTTCAACAAGACGGTGCCACGAGCCACAAAACACGACAGATTTTGGGTTAGTTGCTTGAAAATTTTGTAAAAAGCGTAATTTCACGTTTTGTCGACATCAGTTGGCCACCAACATCATGCGATTTGACGCCGTTAGCCTTTTTTTTTTTTTTTGAAGTTACTTGGAAGACCGCGGATAATCTCCAAACGTTGGATTATTGGAAAACCACTATTCGTAAAGTTATCGCCGAGATACCGCCCGAAATGTGCGAAAAAGTGATCGAAATCTACCTCAAAAAGATCCACTGCTGCAACCAATCCACAGGTGGTCATTTAAATGACAGTGTTTTTCGTACATAATGAGAAGGCCCAAGCATTGTAATGAAATCAAGTTTTCATTCAAATAATAGTTTTGTGTGTATTTTATTTACCTTTACTTTCGAAACAAAAAAAATGGATTACCCTGTATATAACTTCACCGAAAGTCATTTTGCACTTGTGCGAAAGTGTGAGGGGCGACAGAAGAGGCGCGCAAATCGTTGGGATCCAAAAAGATAGACTAAGTAAAATTAGGGAAAAAAACAAAATTACAGGGTGGCGCTATAGAACGTGCATATTGCATCATCTTTTTTTGCGGGGTTGGCGAGCTCATGGAGTTTTAGTCACTATGAATCACTTCGACGGGAAGCGTCGCGCATTTTGCGTGCGCGCATTTTACGAGAACTCTCGTTCATATATTGCTACTAGGCGACTATATTGTGCTGAATATGGACTACGGCGAATTAGTGAAACTCCGAGTGCTAATTTCATTAAAATATGGGTAAAGCGTTTTGAAGAGACCGGTTCAACATTTAAACCACAAGCAAATGGTCGCCCAAGAACATCTAGGACCGAAGACAATGTTGAGAGAGTTATGGAGTCAGTACGAGGAAATCCACAAATGTCGACTCGCAAGAGATTGTCTGTCTTACAATTATCGCGACGAAGTTTGCAACGAATTTTAACATAGGATCATAAACTGCATCCATATAAGCTGCAATTAACACAAGAATTGAAAGAGTCTGACTTCATAGCAAGGCTCGCATTTGCTAATGAAATGCTTAATCGATTTTCCAATTTTGACAATATCCTTTTCTCTGACGAAGCTCATTTCCTTGTGAATGGGTTCGTAAAGCGTCAAAATTGTCGTTACTGGAACAGTGAAAATCCCAAAATCAAACTCCAGAAACCATTGCATAGTCCTAAAGTGGCAGTATGGGCAGCAATCTCTGGCAGAGGAATAATTGGTCCTTTTTTCTTCGAAAATGCGGGGGGCCAAAACGTCACGGTTAATACAGAACGCTATGTTGAGATGTTGGACGGATTTTTGGCTCCAGAAATTGAAAGTTCAAGAATAGTTAATTCCATAACTTGGTTCCAAAAAGGTGGAGCTACCTGTCACACATCAAATGACTACATGGCGGTGGTGAAGCAGATGTTCCGTGGCAGACTGATTTCGAAAAGAGGTGATATCCCATGGCCCCCACGTAGTCCAGACTTGACGCCTCTTGACTTTTTTTTTGTGGGGATTCCTCAAACACAAAGTCTACAGTAATAATCCAAGAAACATCGTTCAGCTCAAGGAGAATATCCGTGGTGAAATGGCAGCCATTACACCAGTATTACTGAAGAAAGTTTTCAATAATTTTCGTTTGCGGTTAGAGGAGTGCCGTCGTAGAGAGGGTCACCATTTAGATTATTATTATTTTTAAAAAATAAACTCCATTTATTACTCTACAATGCCTTAGATTTATTTTAACCATACCTTTTGTATTTATTTTTTAATCTATTTTTTAAATATGCACGTTCTATTGCGCCACCCTGATAAACCTTCTGAAGTCCTCCGCATAAGAAATATAGGCGAACGTCTGATTTTTAAATTTAGTGTTATTGAATGAAAGATATGAACCGAGTTTTAGGAAATCTGCCAATTTGTAGGGCAGATACCAGATGCCGTGTTATTCCGAGATAATGCTTTGGCAGGCACCCAACTTGTGCCAAATTTCAACAATTTTAATGTAACTAAACAAAAGATAAGAACCTAAGAATGTATGGTTAAATTGGTCATTTGTATGGAGGTGCCGGAAGAGGCATGATGAATCAGTCAATTTTTCCAAATTATACTAAGCATCAGAAGCCAATACAATGGACACTTCAGCGGTTGCAGGAAACAAGTTGGATTTTCTAAAAATCTACTATAATAATTCACATTTACGATTATATTCTGACAAAATATTTGTTTGTGTCAAACTTTTAGAAGTTTCTTAAAATTTACGACAGTTATAGTGCCTAAAGGTCAGCTGGGTAATCGAACATCGCTGAATCGACTTAGAGAGACGTGGGACATATTTGGTCAAGAAATACTTCATACTTTAAAGGCTTCCTTCATTATACTTTTTATCTGAAAGAATAAATGCATTTAACATCAAAAAAAAGTCTTTACAGCAAATATCTTTACAAATATCTTTTGATCAAACGAGTTTTATAACTTTTTAACTCGATTGAGCGATGCCTGCCTATCTATCTGGATAGCTGGCTGGTAGACACGAGAACGATAAAAAGGGCACATCCTAATATAGGGTGATTTTTTAAGATTTAAGTTTTTCAGGCTGGCACACTTGTTGATAATGGCGTCCAAACGTAATCTGTCAAAGTGAAAAGTGTACAGCATACTCTGCCATTTCATCATGGAAAGACTAACAAACGAGCAACGATTGCAAGTCGTTGAAATTTATTATCACAATTCGTGCTCTGTGACAAATCTGACCATTTTATGGTCGTCATAATCGACCTGCTGAATTAACAATTCGGATACGTAATCAAGCAAAACTGTCGCATCTGGGGTGATGAACAGCCACATGTCATACATGAATTACCGATGCATCCCGAAAAAACGATAGTCTGGTGTGGTTTATGGTCTGGTGGCATCATCGGTCCATTTTTCTTCAAAGACGACGGTGGAAAAAACGTTTTCGTCAACGGCGAACGATATCGAGCCATGATACGCAACCTTTTTTTTTGCCCCAATTGGCTGAGTTGAACTTGGTTGACATGTGGCTTCATCAGGACGGATTGGTTAACCATATCCCTTCTGGTACCTCCCATACAAATTGGTCGATTTAATGAAATTCAAATTTTTTTTCCGATAACTTTTTCGTCCATCATGTTGATCTATAATTCCTGGTAAATTCCGAGAAAAAAATGGTTTAGCGAACCATACACCTTCCGGTACGTGCCATACATTTGACTAATTTAACCGACATATTCTCAGGTTTATATCCTCCTACCCGATTGCGCCAAATCCAATTAAATTCGATGCGCTTTAAACATATTTTAATGTGTTGTCTGGCAACAAAAATGGACTACATTATTATAACCCTTCTAACACCTACCATACAATTTAATATATTTTCCGAAAGTAAATTTCATCACTGTAATTCCCAATACGTGGATTTGCAAAGACCTGGTTTTGAGTTTATTATTTTTTCCTATAATTGTTGGTAACAATTGAGGAAATAGACCGGCTAACGGTGCTCTTTCGGGTGCCTCCCAGACAAATTGACCAATTTATGGAAATTTAATTTTTCACGCATAGACTGCAGAAACCTAGATTTGCGTCACCAACTACAACTTAAGTAAATGTAAAGGGTGGCGCATAAGTGACGTTAACGGCGACTATATTGAATGCGTTCTTGTACAACATTTTGTTTTAACTCGTGAACCAATTGCATCTTATATGGGCAAAGATGTGACATATATAGGTATAAAATTCATTGCAAAGACCGCCCAGACATCTCTAACTGCTGAGAATGTCGCCTGGTAGAAGTTTCGGGGTTTTCCTCAATACTTGCTTGCACTCGAGTAATGGTCACTTCTTTTCGAACTGCACGAGGTCTTCCAGCACGCGGAAGATCACAGGCAGCTCCTTGTGGCCCAAAACGCTGAACCAATCGGTAAATTGTTGGGGCGCTAG
Source organism: Philornis downsi (assembly GCA_019455685.1). Classification (NCBI taxonomy): domain Eukaryota; kingdom Metazoa; phylum Arthropoda; class Insecta; order Diptera; family Muscidae; genus Philornis; species Philornis downsi. Next base: position 16,171 of record JAHXMU010013013.1, read on the forward strand.
GAGCATTTCGAACATGAACGAAATTTCGATATGATCTGAATAATTGAATGCTGACTGAAAGTAAAAATGAAAAACTTTAGTTCTTTGTTCTATGCTGAGACTTTCCATCATAAATTTCTCAAGTGTTATTTAGTTAATTCTGTAAAGAGACGAAAAAAAATACTTAAACAAATAATGTATTCACTGATCAAATCTTAGCGTTACTTATGCGCCACCCTATATATGTAAGATAGTTTACCTGACTGAAATTTCTGAACCGGTTACCGTATCATATGATATACGATATATTTTCATTGCATTGGATGAAGTTACAAAATTGGCAGGAAAATAATTTTATTTTTATTTTTTTATTTTTTATTTATTTATTTTTTTGAAAAGCCTGAATAGTTAATTGAAATTTATTTAGATTTG
>JAHXMU010013015.1:0-10882 GCA_019455685.1 Philornis downsi
AAAAAAAATTGTATGTTTTGTTTACAGCCATGTCAATAAATTGTTATAAAAAAGGATACATTCTGTTAAATGTTAGCCGTTAAGTTTCCAAAGGAAGAATTTGTTCAAAGAGCTTTCTTATAATAAAAGTTATGTTCCACAAACTTTCATGAAGGGAAAAACTTTGCATTTTTAGAAGGAAATTAGAGTTCCAGCGAGTTTTCATACGTAGACGTAGCAAGAAGGGAAATGCTGGAATTTCTTTTTTGCACCCCATAGAGTTTTCGTATTAGGTTCATTGAATGGATCTAGCCCCCCAGAATGAATGAATTTAGTCCCCCCCCAAAGAGAATTTATTGCTACGTCAGTGATTTCTTGTTCCATCAGCTATTCTACCTATATATTTCTTATCCCAACGACTTGTCTACAGTAATGTTTCATTAACTTTTCTGCATTAAGAAAATGTGGTCAAATTTCTTTGAACGAAAAATGTTGTTCCACTAATAATCCTACAGAAAAACTTGGCAAATGTTTTGCCCGATAATTCTCCTAAAGAAAAACTTGGAAAATGTTTTGTCCACCAACTTCTTTGTATGAAAAAATCTGTGCCGCTAATTCTCCTATAGAAAAACTTGGAAAATGTTTTGTTCGCTAACTTCTTTACAAGAAAAATGCTGTCCCACAAATTCTCATATAGAAAAACTCGGAAAATGTTTTGTCCGCCAACTTGGAAAATACTTTATTCGCTAACTTATTTGTAAGAAAAATACTGTCCCATTAATTCTCACGTAGAAAAACTTGGGTACCAGTAGTGTTCCTTGAATTGCTCTACAGGAAAATGTGTTTTTTGTGGAAGAAAGGTTTCTTTGGTTGCTACGAATTTTCCTATGTGAACAATTTTGTTGCACCAACCTTACAGAGATTGCTTTGGCTGGGTCATGTTGTGCGGATGGACCCAAATACTTCGGCTTGAAATGTTTTCGACAACGATATCGATGGACGGCGCAGAAGAGGGTGACCAAAATTCCGGACCAGGCTTCTGAAAGACTATCGAAACTTTGTGTGACAAATTGGAGGAGAAGCGCAGAAGGTCAAAGCACTTGGAATTACTTTCCACGGGCGGCGTATAATAGATTAGATATGTCTATTTCAGTCGCCACCGAATAAGAAGAAGAACCTTATTGAAGAATCAAGCGAAAAAAAAAAAATTAATCAAACTTGTTATAAAAATAAGCCTAGTTTTTTTATAGGAGAATATTGATCCATAGTCTTTTGTTCTGAAAAAGTTGTATGTTACCAACTTTGTATTTGCCTAGACAATTTTGTATTTGCCTAAAGTCACTGCCATTTATAGTGTGCTTATTCAGAAATTTTTGCTTTTTTCCTCGTAATTTTTGTTTAAATTCGCGTGGATACCAGTAACTTTTTAATGTGAAATGTAGAGAATATATTCTATTACAGAAACGGGTGCTATTTGTCATTGCAGCAGATGATGATCTTCACTTGAAATGGATGTTGTAAATGGGCAACGTAAATCCTGGCGCTGTAGAGGCAGCTTTTGGCGCGCATGCGTCGTCACACGACAACCACTGAAGTGGTAAACAGATCACAGTAAATTTATGGATATTATAAAAATGGCAAAGAAAACAAGATTGCAATTATTGATAAAGATTTAGAAATTGGAATGCGGAAAATCTTCTTTAAATGCGTCAAGTTTCATTGTGGAATGTGAAGTACAGAAAGAAGAAATCTAAAAATTGATTTTTCTAGCACATCTCTGTTTTAAGCGTTATTTCGATATTGAAAGTGAAAATGACTGCCGGTTTGCAATACATACCGTTGTCGTCTTTTCCACTGATTTATAGTGTGGTGATAGCAAAGTTTAACTACCTCACGGCAGCGTGAACATAAAGTAGTAACCTTGAAAAAGTTTATATGATTTGTAAGTGGTTTCTCCTTTACAGCGATGTTAAACAAAATACCCATTCTGCTTATGACTTGAAATGCAAAATGCAGCGATGGCGAAGCAACAACACCGCCCTTCAAATGCGTAGAAGACGCATGCGCAACATTTGCAGTTTCAAGCAGCTTTAAGGGAACGACCACAAGTTTGCTGGTTTGCTCCGGCAACAGCAACTTGACAAATATTTTTATAATCTTTACGTGCTTTCGTTGCAGTCCCAGTCGCCTGCCTCCAGTAAAACAAAATAAGACGTTACAAATGTTGTCAACCCATCGACCAACTTTGCACTATCGTCATTCACTCGACGAGGAGACCTTAAAGATTGCCTACTTCGATTCCCCTGTCCTCATCATCACCTTGTGTTGTTGGTGCTCGTAGCCTGCTCGAATGTTTGAATGTGGTGTGAGGCATTCAGATCTAGTGTTGCATGCTAATGAGCCTTAAATTAAACTGAGGAAAAAAAATCACTCGATTTGTGACTCGTAAAGTGGCCACAGCCGTAAAATAATCACGTATCGAGTTTTATTTGTAGTCGATTCTGTGCGAATGAACACTGCGAAGAGTCACATGCATTCCAAATTGGAAATAATAGCTCACTCTGTTCATTGAACTGAATATCATTTAAAAATAGCAATAAACTTAATTAAATTTGTAACATTCCAGCATAAATGAGCAATGATGTCTACTTAGAGCAGTATACTAATGGCTTAACTTATCTCATAGAAGTGATTGTGATAGGAACTTTATTTGTAAAAGAATTTTAGAAAAGATATGGCCTGTAAAGGCGACAGCACCTTTCAGGGCGTATCTTGAGAGATGCCCTCAGGAGCTAAGTATGACTCGGTCATGGTCGTATGAACCTGAAATTTTACGTCCGCCTAAGTTCCGTGTATTAATCTAAATTGTAGGAATCTTTTGGCCGGACATGTTGAAATTAAAAAGCAAATTTTGCCATATCTTTTCCAACAGATTGCTAATGTCAATAAGATACCATCTTAGCTAACAGTGCAGTTTCATTAAAAATAGAGCGCCATCCGAAAGGGAACGAAGCTTCATTAAATGAATTGTGAAACAGCAACGGATGGATGTAGATCTTTCGACTAAAATCATCTTCAGCAATTAAGCCCAGTTCCCCCCATGGGGTACAGAAAATGCGTAAGTGATTGTTCAGAAATAAATATTACTCTTTCAGGCGTATTTTAGGTTGAAGGCATTTAAATTTTGTTAATCTTAAGATCTCGCTATTGCCATCGTAAAGTATTAATATCGAGTACCCGTTTAATGTCAAAACAAAAAACTTGTTTTAGGTGTCTTTTATCAACAGATTTACGTTTTATGACTTTTTCTCAATACTGGAGGTGGCTGCAGTAACACTCAATATTGCTAATATCATCAGTGGAAACCTGAAAACCTTTCCTATAGGAGAGTTGTGCCAACAGACTTGTTCTGTTAATGGAATAGTAAAGGCCCGAACATGAGGCAACACAGGGGCCCAGGTTACGAGGGCGGTCCCAAAACTAACAAGGAAGACAAAAAAAGTTGGGAAAAATGTTCTTGACTTGTTAACATAATCTCCTTTTAGCTTGATGCACTTTTGACCAGGCCATACCCTGTTTAAAGTAAGAACTGTCAAAAACCATAAAATAGCCACCAACCTCAGGCTACATCTCTTCATTGTCGGCAAATCTTTTACTATAGAGTCACTTTTTCAAGTATGACTATAGAAATAGAGGGAGCCAAATCTGGCGAATAAGGTGCATGATGAAGCAATTCGTAATAGTCGATGTATGAACTGGAGCATTGTCTTGATGAAACAAAGCTTTCTTTTTCACCAAGTCCAATTTTTTTCATAATTTCATCGCTGCAATAAATTAACAAAATATTAGCCGTTGATGGTTTTTCATTTCTGAAGATAATCATCCCAAATGGGCATCCTAAAAAATAGATGCCACTACCTTGTCTGTTGATGAAACCGTCTTCGCCTTCTTTGGACAAGATTCTGCCATTCCAGTCCACTGTTTTGACTGTTCCTATTTCTCAGATGTGAAGTGGTAAACCCATGTGACATCCATGGTTATAGATCAATGCAAAAATACAACTTCATTGCGGGGAAACATCACCAAACATTCTACTAAAACATCTTTCCTCTGTTGAAAGCAAGCGCGGCACCCATCTTACGCCCAGTTTTATGCACCTTCAAATCTTCGTCCAGTACACGGTGTATAGCAATTTTTTGAAATGCCTATGATTTCATCTAACGCAACCAAGCCAATACCATTTTATGAATTTTCCTTTTTTTGTGTTTAATAATTAACTGAGATAGTTTAATGTGATGGCTCAAATTCAAATACTAAACAATGTGGCACCTTGGAACTTAAAACAAATGTTTTATAAGGTTACCACTTTTCAGCAAAATAATTCGTTTTTAAACTACTGGCACCATATACACGTCAGGTAGGCTAGTTTTGAGATCACCCTCGTATGTTTGTCGTTGTAAAACTTGGAATTTATTACCGTATGTGTTCGATATAGTGATGTTTAATTTCAATTTGAGTTTGGAGACACCTTTTAATCAGAACCATGATAAATTTATTATGTAGTCGTCATCATCTGTGCAATAGCTTGACTTATGTATAATTAAAGGTGTCCAAAGTTTCACGAAGACTGCTAATGAAGGAACGAATCCGTGATAGGAACCACTACATGAAAAAGGAAATTTCATTGACTCATTTTTATCTTAATGGTTTCGTTTGTTGACATTTGAGGTTCTAAAAATGCATTTGCAATTGTTGACAAATTAATATGTCCGCAACTTGTCATCAGAATTAGATTTTCGTTATCGATCGTAAAATATCGATACCAACCCTATTTAAACACTCGCTTGACTGATGCTGATGGCAATAAAGTATCGCACCAAATCGATACCGCTAGTAACCTGCACGCAGTTGGATAGCTTCTTTTTAAAGACGGATAAAATTCGGCAACATTTTAGTCATCGGGTATGCTGCGTTCAGTCCATGAACACGTATCTTAAATAACTCTGCTGTCAAGCCATCATAACAGCAATATAGTTTTTAATCAATATTATATTTTATTAGACAGCAGCCATGGATTATTAATGCACTTTATCACCCCTTGTTTGGTAATGCTTTGTAAAATTGTAAATAATTCTAACTATTAACCATGTTTGATCTGATACCTTCTATGCGAAATGCCCGATTTAACTCATCTTCATCTTCATATCATTTATTTACTTTGGATTCAGCTAAATTTGGTACAAGTTTGAGCAATAAAATAACTGAGAATGTCTCTTTTGGTACCCATATAAAATTAGACGATTTGCTAAAATTTAATCTATTCTCAGCAATTTCTAATTTCTGATTTAACAAAAATCAGTAGCTTCTCTATAATTTCTAAGCGATCGGCAGCAGAAAGTCATAATTTTCTTCTTTTTTTAGTGTGGTTTAATTCAAAACATTCAATTTGATTTTCTTGTGTGTTTCTTCAACATTTTCCGGATAGGGTTTGTTGTTGGCTTACCAGCTTTAAAACCGTAATTATGGCCAGAAATATCAGTGAACTATTTGCACATAACGAGCCTTTAATTGGGAAGATAATTTTCGGATGTTACTGCAATATTCTCAAGCATTCAATAGACCGTTTCGTTTTAGTGACAAAAAAATATTGTCTTTTGGAAGACTGCGCGTTTGAGCCCTTAGATAGGACGATAATCGTTCATGTGATCTCTTCAGCACTCTTCTGAAGATGATAATGAGGAAAGCTATAGTCAGCACGGTACGCTGCTGATATTGATATTGTTGGTCGTGAACTGACAGATGTTACTGCTACCTGCTCAAACATGGGGTAGTCCATAAAAATAGATTTGGCTAGAAAAGAAGACAATTCCAGACTATTTATTTCGGTGACTAAAATATATTCTCATTTGGAATTGTGGATGATTCAATAAAAACGTGTCGGCTTAGAAATTAACTTTATACAAACACATAGCATTGTGGAGTAAGCAAGCAATATAATGACAAATCGCTTTTAACTCAACTCCTCTATATTTGCTGTGAAACTGTACAGGTGTACCGACACTATCAGATTAATGTCCTGTGGGTGTCCTTGGAGGAAAAAATTATCGTTAAGAGTAAGACAGGCATCATATGAACCTGACTGTCATCGTCGTTCGTATTGCGCATATAAATCAAAACGCAGCAGTACGGAAGTCTTAGACAAAAGCAAAAAAAATCAAATTTCTATGATGTCCAAACAACTTAATATGACAATTTGGCAAAACAATGCAGAAAATTGAAGCAATTCTTTATCACTTGTAGCGCATAATAGATAAAGATGTCTGCTACAGTCATCATCCAAGCAGTAAGTATGACATGTTGACAAACTTATGGTCGTAAAGTTATTTAAAACCATCTATAGCTTCAGCAGATATGACAATTTTTTATGCCAGATGGGACCATTTCTATAAGCAAGGCTTTATTGTATTATTTTTTCAATTGCAATAGAATCTGGATCTATTGTTAGTTCTCTAGCATGACCGCTGATCATAAGGATTATTCATTTAGTGGTTTCAAAACCGCCGGTCTGGCAACACTGTCAGATGTTAAATACTTACCATCTGAAGTGTTATTTATTCAGTGAAAGGTTTGTCATTTACGAATATGAATCGTTTCACAACCGAAGAACGTGTAAAAATAGTTAAAATTTACCACAAAAAGGTGATTCAAACGTGGGGATTTTTTGTGCATTACAGGGTGATTATGATCCTCATAATCGACCTACTGATCAAGAAATTAGCAAAATTATGAAAAAATTAAATGAAATGAAAAAAATTATGAAGAAATAATCCGAATTCGTCGATTCCACAGCGTTTTCTGCAATTGGGCCTATCTTACGGCTCATTATGGCGTATTTTTCATTTGGATTTGCACCTTCATCTATATAGAGACCAACTCACGTAACAATTAAAGTCGGCTGACCACTCACAACGCCGTAGATGTGTTGACAGGTTGCTACAGCAACAGGCTTTCAATGCTGATTTTTTAAATAGAACTTTCTTCAGCGATAAAACTAATTTCTCACTCGGTGATTACGTTAACAAATAAAATTACCGCTCATGGGGTTCGGAGAACATAAAAGTAATTGTGAAAAAGCCATTATATACGGAAAAAGTGACTGTTTGGTGCGCATTATGGCCTGGGAGTGTCATTGGACTGTATTTTCGCCACACTGAAGATTATGAACTGGTCGACGTGTGGTTTTAATAAGACAGTGCCACGAGCTACACAACACGACCGATTTTGGCTTTATTGCATGAGAAGTTTCCAGGAAGCGTAAACTCACGTTTTGGCTACATAAATTGGCCACCAAGATCATACGATTTGACGCCACTAGATTTTTTTGTGGGACTACGTCAAAGACTGTGTTTATGCGAATAATCCCCGAAGATTGGAGTATTTGGAAACCAACATTCATCAAGTTATCACCGAGATACCGCTCGAAATGTGCGGAAAATTGGTTGGAAACTACCTCAAGAAGATCCACAGCTGCAATCAATCCAGAAGCGGTCATTTAAATAACATTGTATAATATTTCGTAGATAATGACAATCGCCAAGCGTCATAATGAAATAAAAGTTTCATCAAGATCATTGCTTTATGTGTGTTTTATTTAACTTTACTTTTGAAACCGGAGAATGGATTACCCGTTACTTGCTTTCGGAATTAAGGTAATCTTAATAAAGCACAGAGTTAAAAAGTTCAATCTATTCAAAATGTTGCTGTTATTGTAGTTTCCCACCACCATTCTTTTGGTAGACTTAGTCTGTCCCCTATTCCACTCCCTCCTCTTCTTTCATTTCTCATTGTAACTGACCATACTCAACAGACATCAGAGACACAACAGTTCACACATACAAGAACGCAAAATCATTTATTTGTTTAATATTTATTGAAGCATTTCTAGACAATGACCTTAACCAATCAAGCGCTGCGGACCCACCACAATCGTGCTGATAATATTAAAACTCACAACAACAACTCGAGCGCCAGAAACTATCGTACTTTTGCTTTATTATTGCACAGAGAAAAAAACAACAAAATAAATTTACAATAACATTAAAGTGTTTTTCCATAGCCTGCAGTAGGGTTCAGTAACGAAGGGCTGGGATCCCATCAACATGACACAGTAGAGATAACACTGTAACGATTGCAGGCAATGGTGACGGCTCACACTTAAAGCGTTCGATGACCAATGAAATTTATAAGGAGATGATAAACTGAATTAGATACAATGAAAACAGATATAAACAGAGTTGGTTGTTATGATAGGTTATGACAAATTCCTAATGACAATTTTTCTATACTGGTGGGAATACTTTTACTCAAGAGCCAGTGTTGTCAGATTGTTTGTAACTTCACTGTCAAATACATTGTTGAACTTCGTCGAAATACCCACACGCATTGCCAAAATACGAAACCACTTTATTTTAATTACTAAATATATACTTATATATATATATATATATTTTCTTTTTTTTGTCATATTTTTACAAATATTTATTTTTTGTACAATTCATTTATTTTTTATGAAGTTATGTTATAATACTGTTTGTAACAATTTGGTTAATTTAACATGTGTATAAAAATTTCACATTAAAAATAATATTAGCCCAATTGAATGGCCTACTTCGTGTTAGTTCAAAATATAAATACCCAGCAAAAAAATGCTTGCAAGGAAACACATTTTGTGATGAAGAAGTACTGAAAAAATGTTTCTTCATCTATGAAATTAACGTAGGGTTGTCATAGAAGGGAATTACTATTTTACGATGCATATTCTCCATATATTCACGAATGATGTGAGCGTGACGAATATTTCAATATTCAAAAGAATCGCTTTTTGTTTCAGAAAATGTTTAAATGTTTCTTCAGAATATGTCGTCAGAAAAAATGTTACATTGAAAAGCATTTTCCTAATATAAATAATACCACTAACTTTGGTTGTGACAAAGTATCCTTAAAGATTGTTTTTAACACAAAATCTGCCCTCACATTCCGATGGATTTGATATTTTTCAAAAAAAATCTGTAGACAGTCACTAAACTGGAAAGGCATCTAATGTTCCGTAGGATCGAAGTTTATTCACCCTGCACCATTGACTGTAGTCCACAACATTGCGAACGGACATTTGCGACACAGATTCTTATGGCAAGTATTGAGCACTTGTACTTTTTACAAATAGAATGAGAAACCTAATACCACCGCCATCATATAAAGGAGAATAAACAAATGTCTAAACCGATCTTCATTACATCGGCTATCAAAAATTAAGCTTTTCGACCATATTATGTCCCCTAAGAAATATATTTTGGAGTATTTCATGGTAACATGTTTTACTTTAATGGTTAGGAATTATAAATGGGAATCGAAAACCATTGTTTTTAAGTATTTCATTACCATTGGTTTGGAAGTGGTTTAAAAGTGCTTCATTATACAAACGGGTTGGATTTTTAGAAGCGATGAAAATGTGATTCTTTTTGAATGACTCCCACTGATTTTTTGCTGGGTATAATAAAGTACAGCACTTTTAACATAAACATAGAGATGCATTTGAGGCATTGCCTAGCGCTGATTAGTAAGATAGAAACAGCTTAAATCAGATATGATACAACGTTCAAAATTACTTAGCTAATTTGAAAAAGATGTACTTTTTCCCAGGATTCCTGTTACCACTCTGCCTCACGGCGACGCTAGTTTTTAACTACTTCATTTGTAGATATAATAGTTAACCTATTATTATCATTGATACGAGTTTGATTTTGATACATTTTCTTTTTGTTTTAATGTTATAATCCAAGATTCAATCTTTTTTTGATATTTCGCCATCATTTGCCAATTAACATTGGACACTTCTCTTTATGTTCCAACGTATATACCGCTGCAACTCTTGTGATGCCAATGATACATTTAAGAATGCTGCCAAATAATATTTTCTACAAAAGTTGCAAATACGATAAAATGACGTTTATATCATCTAGATTCCGATACAACTACCAAGAAGAAGCAACTTGAAATCATTCAAAAAGAATAATATTTTCATCACTTCCAATTGCGCAATATAAGCATATTTATTATTTCCAAAGAAATATTTTAATACCGCTTTCAAATCCGAACAAACACTTGTGGTGTTTTTTTTTAATTAAATTACATTTAAATCCTCTTTATTTTGTTTATATCAGACTGCCACATAGAAACATTATTTTACGGTTCGATTTCGGTCTGAAAACACTGATCAAAAAACAAAATTTCTTTGGTCAAATGAAACATTGCATCAAAATGACTTCCCATTGCTATAATAACTCTCATCAAAATGTGGAGAAGACACAACGTAAAACACCGCTTCTTTCCTATGGCAAGCCTTTATTAAACTCATCGGTGATTAATGTAATTTTCATCATTTTGTTCCAAAAATTGCAGTGAATTTCAGTTTCCAAGGTTGCTCTTCTTTTGCTGGATAAAAATCATATCCGTTAGAAGAATAATCATGAATTTTTTCCACACATTTCGAAGCAATCTTAAAAAAATATCGTCAAGTACTTAAAAAGCCGACTAGGACATCGCCAGTCGGCATTCTGAAATTGTCATAGCCAAAAATATATTGAAGTCGCCACGCTTTAGCGACAATTCGTCAAAGCTGGCAACACTGTCCATAGCTAGATTAGACATAAACTCCTCCTGTTTCCTTTTCTTATAATATATTGACTTCCGGTTTTAAAAATGAAATATCAATTGAAATATATTTTGGAAACACATGTTACCAATTAAAAAACTAAATAAATTCCCTTGCCTTCTTCCATGAATGAGATATGGGAGAGCTTCTCACATTCAGTGAGCTTACACGCATTCTATTTTTAGACTCACT
>JAHXMU010013018.1:0-13508 GCA_019455685.1 Philornis downsi
AGAAAATAGCGAATGTATTTAAGTTGTTTATTTTATGGAAGAAACATAACTTTTATTTATAAATGAAACACAAGATATGCTTTATGCACTACACAAATGAATAGCAGATGTTACTTGCATTAATTTTTCAAGCAAAAAGGAGAAATGGAATTATTACTGCAATGTTATCAAAGATCAGAAGTATACAACAAATTTCTAACAATTTTTTTTATGTTTTATATTTCTATTAATTTTTCTGAACCAAGTACCCGGATTTCGAAAAAAAATTGGTAAACACAAACTCTTAAACCTAAATTGCACAGCTCTGTTTGATATCTCTCAATGCAAATAATATTTATGTTTAACGAAAATAAAAAAAAAAATGGTAATTTGAAGAACATAGCTGTTTAAAAGTGGTGGCGATGAGTTGATAAACAGCTTGCATCAGCTTCTAAATACGGTTTGGCTCGAGAAAAAACACTCCCCATTATTGGAATTTGAGTGTACTGTGTCCTGTGAAAGATATGTGAAAGGCTAAAGCTGTTTCTAACTGACTTGATTGGACCCTATCAGTGTAGTTTTAAAACCGGTAAATCAAAAACTGACTACATATTCGCACTACGTCAAATTCTAGGGAAGACCCAGGAAAAACAGATGGACACGTACCATCTTTTCGTCGATTATAAAGCTGCCTTCGATAGCCCGATACGGCAAAAACTGTATGAGGCCATGTCCGAGTTTGGCACTCCTGCGAAGATTATACGTCTTTGTAGGACGACGCTGGCTGACACGAAGTCTTCAGTAAAGATAGCAACGATGTAGGCAAGCCTTTTTACACCAAACGAGGGTTTAGGCAGGGCGACTGTTGGAAATGATTATGAGGAAAGCTGAAGTTGACACGACTAACACCATCTCTAATAAAAGCCATATGTTACGCGGATATGCAGATGGCATAGACATTATTGGGTGAAAACTGCGAGATGTTACTGCAGCCTTCTCAAGCATCGAGAAAGAAACAACGGAAATGAGTCTGGTGGTAAACGAGGATAAAACAAAGTTACTGGTTTCAACGAACAAAGAGTCTACTCGTTTAGGACGTTATGTGAATGTTGACAACTATAATTTTGAAGTGGTGGAAGAATTCATCTACCTCGGTTCTGCTGTAAACAAAACGAATGATGTTAACATGGAGATTAAGAGGAGAGTATTGCTGTCCTGTTATATGGCGCAAAATCCTGGGTTATAACGGAAGCGGATAATTCAGTACTGGTGGTTTTCGAAAGGAAAATACTCCGGAAAATATATGGAGTATCGGAGAGTATCGGCGTGAACAATGAGTTGTATGAGGTATATGCCGACATCAACGCATTAATATACAGTCGTGCGGATGAGCCCAAATGCTCCGACATGGAAAGTTTTCGACAACGATCTTGATGGACGGCGCAGAAGAGAGCGACCGAAACTCCGTTGAAACTACCAGGCTTTTGAAATACTGATAAATTGGAGGAGAAGCGCAGAAGATAGAAGCGCTTGGAATTATTTTTCGCAAGCGGCGTGTATAGATAAGGATGTCTATTCCAGCCACTACTTAAGAAGAAGATATGAATGGGGATTAGACGGTCTAATTTTTAACTTTTTGAAGTATTACAATGAACAAAAATTGAAGTTGCTGTAATCAATGAATTTGGACCCACATAGCCCATTTAAAATATCAAGCATCGATCTGGGAAAATATTAGACTGTGCGAGGCTTTGGGAACTGCAATAGATATTTGCAACGACTATCGTGTCTAAAACCAGCCAGCCAACCTACCGGCCAGACAGACTGACTTTGCCCAAACGACTTATAAGTTCATGAAATACATTTGTTCAGAAGATACTTGATACTTTAAACGATTCCTTCTGGGAGTTATATTTTTCCCGTATCAAATGAAATATTCCTCCATTGCTTCCCGAGAAGCTATACATATATTTACTTACTTGATCGAAAGTTGGATTGATTCACCTTATATTCCTCATCCATTCATTCATTCTGGGGGGAGGTAAAATTTATTCAATGCACCTAATCTAAAAAACCTGGAGGTGCTAAAAAAGTTCTAGCCGGGTCTAAGCCCCCATAGCAACCACCTTGCTATGCCTATGATTGCAAGTTGGAATATAGACGTTTTAAAGTGCATCAATCCTACTTTTGTTGAATTTAAATGCAAACGTTACATCTATTGAGATAAACTTAATGCACTACCCCGGTATGTGGTCATCTAAATGAAAGCAACAATGAAACCACAAACTAAAAACGCCAACATGAAAAATAGTGAAGGGAAAAATGTTGTTTTAGCGGCCATTAAAATTATGCAAACAATTAAAATGTTGGTTGCTATCATACCTTTTATTATTGTTTGTGTTTTTTCTCTCCACGGACTTGTTAAAACAATGGAAGTTATATATCAAAACGAATGAAAAGGTACTCGCACACAATGCGGGAAGAGGTCGCTAGACGTGGAAACAAAATACGAAATCTCTCTGAAAATGGATGAAAATGAATGAGGTTACAAAGCAAAATATATGAACATTCCTTTAAATTACCCAAAAAGTGAATCCTTTAAGTGGCTCTAAAAGAATTAGGGAAAATTTGTTTTTCACCATTTGAAGGAATTAAGGATAAGTGTCAACTAGTCCTCAGCTCTTGTGCTGCTGATTATCGCATCAACGTGTAACACTCACCACTCTTCGTCATTTGCATTGTTGTAATTTGTACCCAAATTGGGAGGGCAAATGAGAGAAGAAACCTACTAAAAATGTTGACAATTGAAGTGAAAATTCACTGTCATTAGCATTGATTAATATATGTTGGTTGCCAATGGGTGCACTTAAGATGGTAAAGCTTCTTCAAGAGCAAAGATATAAAGACGGTTTGTTTTCATCAACTTCAAGGAATTTCATCAGCGTACACTGGTTTGGATTGACAGTGATATGAATGAATTAGCTATCCTTATTAACTACGAAGACGGTCTCGAACCTAGCCGACCTAACAAAAAAGACACAAAAATGTTGGGAATTTTTTTTTATTTTTCAACATAATCGCCCTTTTGCTTGATACACTTTTTCCAGCTATATTCAATAACTCCTATTCCCTGTCCATAGTAAAGACTGTCAAACTTCTTAAAACAGCCAGCTATCGCAGACTCCTACCTCTTGTTTGTTGGCAAATCTTTTAGCATCTAGCTTGGAAACCATGGAAAAGAAAATAATCCGAGGGAGCAAATAAGGTGCGTGTTGATGCAATTCGAACTTTAATTTATTAATTAATTTTGGTCGCAGCAATGGAGGATGTGTGAACTAGAGCATTATCTTAATGAAACAACACTTTCTTTTTCGCCAGCTGCAATCTTTTTTCCATAATTTCATCACCCAAACCTTGCAATAAATTAGCCTAACATTTACCGTTGAAGGTTTTTCCTTTCTGAAGAAAATCATAAAAATGTCTCCATGCGAATTTCAAAAAACAGACGTCATCACCTTAATTCTAATTTCATCACTTAAGCGCTGCAATAAATTAGCATAATAGTCACTACAATGGATTTTCCTTTTTGAAGATAGTTAGTAAAAATATTCACATTCGCTTTTCAAGAAACCGATGCCATGATCTTGCCTGCAGATGGAGAAGTTTGCGTCTTCTTTGGACACGACTTCACCATTCCATTCCATCACTTTTCCTTTCACTATTCCTTTGTCTGTGGTAGACCCATGTCTCATCCATGGTTATAAATCGACGCACAAATTCCATTTTATTGCTATGAAGCATCGCCAAACTATCTACTCCACTGAAACATTTTCACGAAGCTGTTTATGCTCTATTGAAAGCAAGAGCGGCACCCATCGTGCGCACAGTTTTCTCATCATCAAATCTTCGTTCAATATAGGATGTATAGCAATTTTTTAAATGCTTATCATTTCAGCTAGCTCACGCTCCAGCTCGCTTTAGCCGACGATCATCCAATACCATTTTGTGGATTTACTTAACCGTACCTCAATGCATGAGGCTGGCTGCAGATGGAACTGTCATCGCCTACTTTGGACACGATACTCCCATGCCAGTCCATTGCTTTGACTGTTCCTTTGTCTCAGATGTGAAGTGGTAGATCCATGTCTCATCTATGGTTCTAAATCGAGGCAAAAATCTAGTTTTATGGCGATGAAACATTGCCAAACACTCTACTGAAAAACTTTCACAACGTTATTTTTGCTCTATCGAAAGCAATCGCGGCAACCATCATGCGAACAGCTTTCACGTCTTCAAATCTTCGGTCAATATATGATGTATAGCACTTTTTCAAATGCTTATCGACTTTCAGTCGACGATCATTCTATACCATTTTGTGGAGTTTCATAACCTGGCGTCTGCTGTGAACACCTCAATTGGTCGGCCACTAGTCTGTGTTAGGCTTGAAAGCTCGCACGGCCTCGTTTAAACTCTGCTACCCAATATTTTACAGCCATAAACGAAGAAGCAACCTCAGTCAGAGTACAATCTAGCTCGACTTTAATGTTAGCTGGACTGAGACCTTTCTAATGGAAATATTGAATTACATAACAGTGACCAATATTTTTAATGTTCACAAATTCACTGAGATCATTTAGTTTTGATGGCTCAAACACAAATACTAAAAAACTTGTAACTTAAAACATATATTTTATAAGGTTACCACTTTTTAATAAAGTAACTTTTTTTTCAAACTACTGGCACCATATCTATATATCAGATCGACCTCGTAGTAATTCTACTGGGATACAATCAGAAACATTTGAAATATCAAAATTTGCAAAATAGAATACAGAAATATCTTCGAAATTGGATAGCCATTCAAGTCTTTCTGACTACATCAATACAACGCCACGCAAAAATAATGGATTTATTTTTGTACATCTCAACTTCCCTCTAAAAGCTATGGTCTCTAACACCAAACCACTGTCTGAAAATCCTTACCGCCTTACCATCCTATCACACTAACCATCATCAACATTATCATGTCCTTCAACATAAACGTCTATTCCATCGCTCAACGCAAACATGAAAATAAAATAGAAACGTAAAATGAAAAGAACAATCAATCTTCACGTGGTGTGTCACGAAAATCTTCATCGGTCCACATGAATCCAACCTCATGATACAGCGTCAACACCACTACTGCTGCCACCATCATTGTCACTGCCACGATAATGATGATAATAACAACTGCTGCTGCAAAATGTTGTCCAAGGCTCTAAAGAAGATTTAAAAGAAATAGACGATCTTAATTTGCTTAAGATTTTCCTTGAACTTAATCTGAAACTTGTGCATGGCTACGAGTCAATGTGAAACTTTAAGCTAAATGTCATTAACAGTTTTATGGGGGGGAGCAGACAAACCGACGGACAGACGGACAGGCATTGACAAGAGCCATAAAAATGACCAAAGAAACTCATCATTATTATTATTGGACCACCGTCCAGAGAATGTAATGGACAGACAAATCTTCACAAATTTGTGTTGGTGGTGGTGGCAGCGGTCGCAAGTCCCTGGCAGATTACACGTTATTTTGAGTGACTGCGTAGATGGATGACCATCGAGAGGATGGACCGTTTGGCTACTGCTGCGAAGACAGAGTTTTGACCTAAAACAATGACACAACAGCCAGAGTGATTATCATTAGTGATGTGCAAATGAGATTGCTTTAAATGGCGGGTCATAGAGTAGGGTAATATTTAGTGTACAACATGCGACATCGGCATATAACGGTGTACAATTATGGGCATCTGTTTGATATGGTTTTCTTAAGGATTGAAAAGATAATTAAAGACTTCGGAAATTGAAGCGTAATAGATAAAACAGTTTGAAGATTTTACCATATGAAATATCCATTATTTTTTCTGATCGACCGTAGCGCGATGATTAGTACACGCGACTATCGTTCACATGATGCTGAGTTCAACTCCGCACACGAACTCCTGATGCACTACGCCATGGTAATCGAAGAAAACAGTGAGCAAAACGTAGACATTTGATCGAATTTGGCGTGCTTTTTTTGGCCATGGCTCTCCTGGACTCTTCCATTAGGGCGATTGGGCTTTGGTTTCGATGTCATAACCATACACCCATGATTTGCCACCAGTTATGACCCTTTTAAGCAAATCTGGATCATCGTTGACGTCATTCAACAATTGCTGAGCGATGCTCATGCGTCGTTGTTTTTGGTCACAATTCAGCAATTTTGGAACGAACTTCGCTGCCAAACGCTTTGTGCCCAAAATTTCCGAAAAGATTGCATGGCATGAGCCAACCAATATGCCGGCATCCTCAGCAACTTTTCTATTTGTGATTCGACGATTGTCCATAACAATTTTCTCCACTTACTCAACATTTTCATCGGTTGTTGATGTACTGGGGCGTCCACTTGTAAACATTTTTTTGACTCAGAGTACTCTCAGCGTATTTCACTGTCAACATTTCAAGTGTTTTTAAGCACTTAATTCCATTTTTTGCACAAAATTTGATGCAACTTCTTTGATCAATTTTTTTCGATAGCTGAAAATCGCCGAACACTTGTCTTAATTATGCCTCTTACAATTTTACACCTTCAACCGAAGGTAAAGCGAAAATATAACCAAAATGGAAAAAAGTGTTTAATGTACCAGGTTTGCTTTGACCAAAAGCATTTTATGGCCTTTCTAAGTCTAATGTTAATCCGTCTGTCTAGCTTGTTGACTGGTTTTCTGGTACACACAATAGCTTCCTTAAAACTTTATGACACTTTTTAAAACTTGGTGCAACCTAATGTATTGCAGGATCGTAGCCGGGAGTTGTAAACGGATTTTTTTAATCAGCTACTTCTGATAGTCTTCTCCAAAAATTACCACTTTTCCGAAATTGATTTATTCCTCTGTAATTCCTCATTTGCAGGCCCCAGCATCATAAGTTGTTGTCCATTATATTAGTTTATAATGATACGTAAAATTAAAAAAAAAATCGGCCTGCCAACCGCGCCCCTTCTGGTATCTTCCATACAAATTTTGAATAAATCGACCTGCTAACCGCGCCCCTTCTGGTATCTTCCATACAAATTTTGAATAAATCGACCTGCTAACCACGCCTCTTCTGGTATCTCCTATAAAAATTACCGATTATGGGTGGTGTATATGGGTCATACTTATTATTAGATCCTTATCTCTCGTTCAGGAAGTGTTGGAATGAAAATGTATAGTCTTGCCACATCGCTTCAGGTAACTCTCATACAAAATGGACGATCTTTCCCCTGCAAATTACAATTAGTACGCCTCAGAAATCTAGATTTGTGTGCATTTGTAATGATTTTCAAAGATTGATAAAAATTGTGAAAAATTGACTAAATGTTCATGTCCTTCTAGTACTTCCCATACAAACGACCGATTTAGCTTACTTGTAAAAATTCTTTCAAGCAAGTTGCATTAAATTCAATGAAATTTGATTGATATAATGCTTTCGATAAACTTAATAACAGATGTGAAACGGACTGCATTGTCACTTCCATTCTGATACGTCACATACTGCAATTAAACCGGCTTTGTTGTGTCGGCATTTCGTAGTTCATAGACTGCAGTAACTAATCTTTTTGTTAATTTCATGGCATTGCATGGTAATATTTAGAAAAATCGACCATTCAGGTACCTGACTTACAATTAAATCGGCTTCATTGTACCGGAAATTCGTACATCATAGACTGCAGTAACTAATTTTTCGCATTGCATGGTAACATTTGGAAAAATCGACGACATAATCACGCCCTCTCCTCAAATTACCTATTTTACCCATATATTGCTAAATTAACTTCTTTCTTTCAATATAATAATGGAAGTGGGCGTTTTTAGGCTACCACACATACAAATTGGCCGATTTTGTAAAAATCGTCCGTTTATTGGTTTCAAGCCCGCCCGTCTGGCAATACTATCAGCTGTTAAATACCTGCCATCTGAAGTGTTATTTATTTAGTGAAACGTTTGCCATTTACGAATATAAATCTTTTAACAAAAAAAAAAAAAGCGTAAAAATAGTTAAAACTTATTATAAAAGTTGTAATGCAAACGTGGCCTTTCAATTGAACACAATTTTCTTCAGCAATGAAGATCATTTCTCACTCGGTGGTTAGGTTAACAAGCAAAATTGTCGCATATTGGTTCGGAGAACTCAGATGGGATTGTGGAAAGGTCATTGCATCCGGAAAAAGTGACTGTTTGGTGCCCGTTATGATCTGGAGATGTCACTATATCGTATTTTTTTGGAAATGACACTGGAGGAACCTCAAAAGGATCCTCGGCTGCAACCAATTCACAGGCAGTTATTTAAATGACGTTGTATTTCGTACATAATGGCGAGGTTTAAGCATTATAATGTAATAAAAGTTTCATCGAAATCATAGGTTTATGTGAGTTTTATTTAACTGTACTTTTGACACCGAAAAATTGATGATTGTATATTTTAATTCAGAATATTTAAAAAAAAAAAACTTTTTATTTTTCGGCGTCTCTTCTGGCACCCTACACACTTTTCCATACAGTTCACATCACTGAAATTCCAGTACTGGTTCAATATACCTATAAGTTGGTTCAGGAAGACCCTGAAACAAAATTATGATACAGCGCCAGTTGTTGTACTCCACGAACAAATTGTAAGAGCTGCCAGGCATATGATGAAACACTACAGCACTGTTCACGTTAGCTTTCACATCTTGTAATGACTTATTAGCTTACTCCCGCATCCCAATACTTAACTTTTTATTCCTTTATACCCCATTGCACACACCTCTAATGTCTTCATATTTTTCTAATCTCCATTATTCTGTCATTTCACTCCCTTAAATGCTACCATAAAACTCGCCTCTATTCAGTGCATTGCAAATGTGCACAAAGTGAGCAAATTTCAATTGCATATTATGCAAATAACCCTTAGTAGCTGTCACTCGAAGTCCTTCCATCTCGTCCTACACAAAATGTATCCAAACAGGTTGTGTTCCCTCATCAAAAATCCATTGCAAAGTAATGAAAGACAAAACAAAAAAAGAGCGGATCCAGTATCAAAAGTGGGCTGTACTTAGTGTTTACACTATAGGTGACGTAATTATAGATGTACTGCCACACAGCCACTAGCGGAGCCATTGAGAACTCCTCCAGCCATGGTTATGGGCATAATTTGCAATTCTATCAACTGCATTTCAAAGGGCACCGAGACCAAGGTATGCATGGACGCATGGAAATTGGCTGCAGACGAAAGAAAAAAACAGAAAACACGTAATTGTAGACCCACAAATTTTCGTACCGCGAAATGAGATACTTGAATTAAGGGTAGCAAATCCAGTTTTACCTTACTTGATTCCTTTGGTGGCAGTTCCTGTTTTACCTGCGTTGCTGTTTGTTTTTACACTGCCTCGCCTCAGACACATGCCAGCCATGTATGATGGCGCAGGGAAGACCGTAGTTTTAAAGCAAAAAGGTGGTAAAGAAGTTTATTGACTTAAGTAGATTTTTTTCTTTTTGGTCTCATTTACATACTTACAATTGTACACAATCTTATACATGTAGCTAACATATTGTATAAACGAATACACATGCAAATCCTTTATTTAAAGGTCTTCATTATCACAGTAATTTGTTTGTTTATTAAATGAGAGGATTTCTTGCAATAATCTTTTTAAGAAAGAGACAAACAAATTTAAGAGCTTTATAAATTCGGGTAAAACATGTAGTGATTTATATTTTGATAAACATGTCGCCTCTCAAAAATGTTATCGGGCTAAAAGATAAGAATTGTTTTCTTTAATACACTTTAAGTCAAAATAGGTAATTATAATTTTATGAAATTGAAGTTCTCAGTGATTTTTCATAACACCGATGGAAATCTGCCAACAGAGCTGATAAAATACTAAAAAGTGCATTCACGTCTATCATTAACTTGCGATTATATTGCTTTTTGGTGTTTCAATGTGGAATTTTTCACTATTCCTTTGTAATTCGTGATATTTAAAAACAAATTCCCTTTCATCCCGGGAATAAGATATAACAGAGCTTCCCGCATTCAGTGAGCTTAAACGTATTCTATTTTAGGCTCACTCATTAGGGAGCTGCAGCTTAACGACTATTCGGAAAATCACAGTTCAAGAAGCGTTTACCAGACATGTCGATTACTTGACAACTCGGCTACTACTCGAAGTATTCGTCAGACACATCACTCAAATAATGGTAGGTGGATGTATGTGGAATTAAACCCGCAATCATGCGAATGAAGTCCCCAGAGAAGTGGCAAGAAGTTATTAAAAACAGGGGAAGATTATATAATAGATTAAAATAATTGTTTTGTTGTATATAAATTTGTAAACAAAATTTCCTTTAAAAACCAAATGAACTTTACGAACAACCCGACACAAGCATTTATAGTGCATAACGTTTTTAAAAAGTACTTATGTTATTTAAAAAATCTAATTATAAATATCCTGTAATCCTTAGTCTCACCTTAAAGCCTTAATTATATGTTTTTGCTTCTGTCACTGTTGTTCCCAGTATCTGCATTATTACATATATTAAATGTTTTAACTCCTATT
This sequence comes from Philornis downsi, assembly GCA_019455685.1. Classification (NCBI taxonomy): domain Eukaryota; kingdom Metazoa; phylum Arthropoda; class Insecta; order Diptera; family Muscidae; genus Philornis; species Philornis downsi. The sequence continues at coordinate 10,583 of JAHXMU010013018.1, forward strand.
AGCAACCTTGACATATCCACTTAAATGATAATGTCCAGTAATTATTCCGGCAAATTCCGCTTCCGTCCTTTCTATTGTTCGCTAATTTAAAACATCATTTGTACTACTCCTGAAATGACCTAAATCGTTAAAAATCTTTTGTACAAATCTGAGCAAAATACTTAATTTTATAAGGGTCATATTTAAACTTTAACCTGCTCTCATCCCACACATCTTCGTCCTCCAACCACCATTCGTTTTCCTCAGCAACCATTAAATAAATGACCATTATGAGCTTTAAAACTTCATAGATAAATAACCATAATGATGCTGAATTCATGTGGGGTGTAAAGGCCAACTACTCGTCCAGCATGACCTAAAACTGAACATGATGAAGACGATATTATGTTAAATTAGCATCATCACATTCAAGGTAGTAATCGTGGCCACAAATATTCTAGACCCAAATAAATATGAACCACTGAGGTCAATCCGTATTGGGTATGTGGGGGGAAAAAAAGAAAATTTTTGGACAGTTCTAGGCACATGTGTCTTTATGTGTACGGGTGTGTTTTTGAGAATAAATTTGTAACATTTTTTATAAGTGAAATAATTTGTAAATCCCAAATAAACGTAAATTGTTTACATAGGATCATCCATTACGAGAAAAATGACAATTGAGGCATTTAGCAATGCAGGGAACAATAGATAAGTCAATCTGGGGAAAGATTTTAATACGCCCTTTTGGCTCAAGACTACAGGCTTTTCGAGTCATTTATCATAAAGGTAACAATGAATGATATGTGTCTCTGGTTATACTCAGAGAAAAATTTCCGTTGGAACTTTGATATCACCAAAATATTAAGGGTTGCAAAACATTATTATTACTTTGCGAACCTCTAATAAGCCGCTATAAATGTAGCTGTAAATGTTAAAACCAAAACCTAGCAATATTCAAAATTCCCTGTTAATGTTGTGAACCCCAATGTAGAGAACCACAGATACCGGGTTATCCATTTTTCGGTCTGGCAACTTTTTCAATTTGTTCATGGAGTACTATAGGGTGATTTTTTACAGATTTAAGTTTTTCAGGTTGGCGGCACTGGTGGTTAATGGCGTCCAAACGTCATCTGTCAAAGTGAAAAGTGTACAGTATACTTTGCCATTTCATCATGGAAAGACTAACAAACGAGCAACGATTGCAAATCGTTGAAATCTATTATCAAAACTCGTGCTCTGTGGCAAATGTGCATCGTTTGATACGACCATTTTATGGTCGTCATAATCGACCTTCTGAATCAACAATTCCGAAACGTAAACAGGTAAAATTGTCCCATCTGGAGTGATGAACAGCCACATGCCATACATGAATTACCAATGCATCCCGAAAAAACGACAGTCTGGTGTGGTTTATGGGCTGGTATTATCATCTCCGTTGGAAGGACCAGGCTTTTGAAATATTATCGAAACTTGGTGTGCCATATTGGAGGAGAATTGCAAAAAATCGAAGCGCTTGAAACTATTTTCTACGGACGGCTTATAATAGATAAGGGTGTTTATTCCAGTCGCCACATAAGATGAAGAATATACACGATATTTTCATGATTTTTGGAATCATCATTAAGAAGTGGATCATGTTTAATCAACGATCACACCGGTTAGTATACACGGCCGTCGTTCGCATGATCGTAGGTTCAATTTCTAATACAGCCGCCAATCATTATTTGAGCTGCGCTGAACTCGTTGTGTCTGACGAACACTTCGAGTGACCAAATAATCGACAAGTCTAGCAAATGCTTATCAAACTATGATGTTCAGAAATGTCATTTGATTGCAAGTTCGGTTGACTAAATCAAAGAATAGAATGAGTATAAACTTACTAAATGTAAGAAACTATTCCATATCTCATTAAAGGGATGTAAAGGAATTTGTTTGTTTGTTTCTTCAGTCGATCTAAGAACGTAAATGTGTGATAAGTTGTAGTTCTCAATCTCTTAAACTATAGACCTTGTGCGCATCAGTTAGTTGTTTGTATCTATGATGTGAGTTGACCTGCTGAGAGCTTAAATCCACCTGTGGTATTCTGTCAAAAATCGATGTTAAGCATGAAATTTACCAAATGCGACAACAAGGCAAATCAATAATTTCTTAAAAAATCTGAAAGAGAAAGTTCGTGACACAAAGCTTCATTTCCCTCTAAAACCCAATTTTTAATGACCAAATTTTTGAGTGGAATGATTTATGGGATTTAATTTTTGCCGCTATTAAAACTGTGAATAAATCAGTCGATTTTTATAGGAGATATGGGAGGGAATAGTTCAATACAGAACACTAACGATCACCCAGTTACCGTCTGGGAAAACATTAGGCAGCCCAAAGTTTTCAGAAGTTCCATAAAGATTCATTCCTTCGGATGAAGGTGTGAAACAATAAAGTTTGTTTATTATTAATATTCTCACTTTTACAAATTTGCTTAGAGTGAAATATTTTGACACGAATCCCCGTAATATTTATAATCATCCTACTTATTCCTATTTCTTGGATAGATTTTTCTCTTTGAGCTCTATCAAATACGAGTACATACAACAATTCTTGGGGTTAACCGTAAGATAACTCCAACACGAACCCCAAGCCCGGTAGCCAAAAGTGGGAGGTCATGTGTGTTGTGTTTATTAATGACCTCAAATGTTAGATATGCATATAACCAATCTAAAGGTTGTTCAAACCCTCAAATTCTCAAACGCTTTGTTATCCCTTCTATTAGCATTGTTCGAGAAAAGTGTTTTGGCAACAAAAGGTTATGCATTTAATTCATAAAACTTACCAGACTTGTTTGCTTGTCTGCTAAAACCCTTTTTTCCGTCTTTAACACATTGTTATTGTTGTTGGGGTCTCAAACGTTCATATGTTGCCTTATTGTTGTTGTATTGTTGTCCTGTCGAGTCTT
>JAHXMU010013069.1:0-11133 GCA_019455685.1 Philornis downsi
TTTTGTAACACTCTGGTTAGATCATACCTAAAATATCTTTTAAAACTTTTTCTAAATTTTAAAGTTACAGTGGTTCAAAGTTAAGGTTTGTGTACAGCATACGAAATTTATGGAAAAGCTCCAAATTTAAGGTTCATTTATAATACTAAAAATTTAATTATTTGAATGTAACGGCTACCAAAATGTATAACAGGAGGGTGTAAGTGGTGCCTTTAGTTATAATTACAACACTGTTTTTGTGTACAAATATTGATCATATGTCAGATCCCGTTAGAAAAAGATAGTAGTGAGACATTGTCAAGATTTTTCAGCAACAGCGAACACTTTTCCAATTTTTTGGTATTTTGTAGCAACAAGTATGTATTTTAATATATTTAAAATTCCGCTGCTCGATTTTGCACGAATTTCTTTTATGATTGTTTTTCAGTGTCAACCTCATTGCGGATTCGATGTTATGCATCATGTTCAAAGATTTTGTCGAAAAGCATTTTAAACGAGTATTATTAGAAAGTGAACAACAGAAAATAAAGCTTACTCTATTAAAATTCTCTAACAATTGGTCTAAATATCATCGCATTAGAGACAGATTTGAAACTGAGTTGAGTGACTGGCTAGATAGCGAACTATTTTGTGAAATCATTTGTAATGTAAGTATCCGTGTAAAGTTTTGGTATTGCAAGAAAACTTAATTATTTTATACTATATTAGGAAGCAAGTACAAGTCGTAAAGGCCGAACGAATGTTTCTTATGAGGAGGGTTCAATGCGAACAAAAAGGAGGCGAGTGGATGAACTTGTCGCTTCTACTTCATCTGAAGCTCTTAAAAAAAGCCGCAGAAAGGTTAACAGGTTCAAATGCTAATGAACAAATTTCTGTCGAAAGTGCTCTAGCATTATACATTGATATGGATTTATCTATGAGGCAGTACAATATGATGAGGAAAGTAGTAAATTCTATTCACAAAGATTGCTTTCCATCATGCTATATGATTGCAGATGCTAAAAAAAAGATTTTGCCTGATGGCATACAATTAACAGAATCTTCTGCAGAGGTACCCTTACAGAAGATTTTGGATAAAACCGTAAGAAGCATTTTAGATGTTAATGATATTGATACCAACAATGATGTAGTCCTGGAATGCAAGTGGGGATTTGATAGCAGCAGTGGGCATAGCGTATACAAACAAAAATTTGAAATTTCAAGTGATGTAAATGATCTGAAAAAGTATTTAGTTACAAAAGAAAGATTTCAGAGCATAAAAACAGCGAATGTGGTAGAATCTGAAAGTGATGACAGTGATAGTTGTTATTATATTTTGATTGCCTGTAATACCTACTATATATATTTTATGTGCGTATGTATATTGAATATGTTATGTTAAATAAATAAAATTCATGTTTTTAAATTTCTTTTCACCGAATTAATAATTTTTGTAAAATTTTGCTCTTATATGATCACAATTTACAAATTAAAATAATTTTTTAATTTATGTTATTTGTATGGGAGGGGGGCTTTTACGATTTTTTTTTAAACTGGCAATATGCTACAATATAACCAAATATATTTACATGCAAAATTTCAATCTTATCGGATCGGAACAGATAAAAATAGGAAACTTATTGAAAAAGTTAAAAAAATGTGAAAGAGGTATTGACAATTTTGATGGACAAATTGCATCTTTTTCGTATCAAGGATATAAGGGTGGTGGGCGTGTCCTTTGAGATAATTTCATAAAATTTATCAAAGTTATTCGGAATATATCAGAGACCAATCGAGCCAAGTTTTGTTCAATTCCAGGAACAACTTTGGAAAAAATAAGGTTTTTTCATTACAGGATATATGGAAGGTGGGCGTGTCCTTGGACCAATTTTCTCTAAAGTTGGTTTTTTTTTCGTTCCTACTTATAAAAGCAATGTGTACTAATTTTCATTCTTTTCTGAAAACTCCTTCTATTTTTGGCCAGCGTTTATATGAAAACACGACACTGTGTGACGTTTGGACGCCCTTACCAACCAGTACTGCCAACCTGAAAAACTTAAATCTTAAAAAATCACCGTATATAAACAGGCTATGGGAGCAATTGAATGGAGCTAACATGAGATTATATTGAAAAATAAAGGAAATTGTTTACAACTTTTTTGTGTCTTTTTTGTAATGTCGGCTGCTATTTGTCATCATCCATTGGCCTCGGACTGTCTACAATTCGCTTTACGATTCACTTTACACACGACGAGTGTCCGTCCATCTATGCAGAATGTGCACATGAGAGAATAACATTCATAGCACTGCCGATATAAATAACAATTATAGAACAACACGAACGAACATCATCCACGTTATTCGGCGGCTGCAAAATAATCAACAACAAAGAGAAAGAGAATGAAATTATCGTTTTATGCGTTACTTTTTCCCGCTTTTGTATTTATGCCTTTGTTGTGTGTGTGTGTGTGTGTGTGTATTTTGTTAGGCGATTATGATGACGGCTCTAACATTGTGAGTTTTAGCACAGTTTTTGTTTCTATTGTTGTTACAGTTTCTGGGGAAAAGGAAATGCGATAAAGCTCTTTCTAAACAGCCATTCAATGATAACGCTTTAGTTACGCTGGCGACCGACCGGCCGACAACACAAAGTGAGTGTTTTAACTGGAAATGTGAACTTATTCTGATGTAATTTCTAATGAATTCAATAGGATTTGCTATGTGATCATCATGGATGGAAAAAGTAGTGCTACGATGAATCTCATAGTAATAATGGAAATAGCCAATGAATTTATTATGGGGCTGACAAGCAAATTATTAGCAGGACTTTAACATGTGATCGTAGTTATTTTATTTTTATCATTTATTGACTTTCCTTTGATATGGCGTCCAAATGACGTAAATTTGGTGACTGTATAAATATAGATGTTGAACTGCATTATCTGTACAAATTATTTATGTATATTAAACAAGCAATAACATGGTGAATGAATGTTCCGGGGTTTATACATAAAAACCGCATTGCTTTTCTCATTTACACCGTATCTGATCAAATGACAATCTAGGGCGACGTAAATCACTCTATCACCCGATTTGAATGTTCCAGCTGATTTCCTAGGGGTTATTTAAAACCCTGCGTTTATATAAACCAGGGATCTTCACGAAAATTCAGCTTCGTTTCGATGTTGATATTGTAAAGGCATTCAAAGTACATTAGAAATTTGTTTCTCAATCATATTCGTATTCGAAACAATAACTCATTTCATACATTGAATCTTTTTTTTACCTGCAACGAAATTAGAAACTTAAATCGATTCTTTTCCCCTATCTAAAGAGTGTCCCAACAAGAACGCAAGATGATGCAGCAATTGAATTGTTTCTCTGACTGTATGACAGGTGGCGCCGTCTTGTTGAAACCACATGCCCTCCACATTCATTTCTTCAATTCTAGGCACGAAAAAACTGGTTATCATTTCACGATACCGAACACCATTGACTGTTTGCGCTTGACAGGCCTCATTTTCATAAAATAAAAGATCCAATGATTCCTCCAGCCCAGAATCCACACCACACAGTGACACGTTAAGGATGCATTTGCTTCCCGTGAATCACTCGAAAATCTTCCTCATCCCAAATGCGACAATTCTGCCTATTGATGAAGCCATCAAGATGGAAATGGGACTCTTCACTGGAGGTGATTTTATCGGCCAAATCAGCATTTTCATGTTGTCCCTCCAATACCCAATTAACTTCAGTTCCTGAGTCAATTGAACTTTGTATGCATGAAGACACCAATTTGCTGAGCTCGGTTTCGAATTGAGGTGGATGGAGTTTGAGCGACATCATCACGTACAGCTGCGACATTTTCGGTCGATTCGGTTTAAGGTGCGTTGTTGTCTTTACATCACTAACAGACTCAGTTTTGGCAAATTTATCCATTAATCTCTTTACAGTCGACTCTTTTGGAGCATTATTGTGACCCCAAATTGATCGCAGTTTGCGAACTGTAGCCGCCAAACTTTCACGATTTTGGTAAAACAATTTCACAATGAGAATGCGTTGTTCATTCGTGTAGCGTTCCATTTTTACTAACCTTGTACCTTCTGCTAGAAAACAACAACAATTGTTCAAATCTCAAACAATGACACTTCGAATAGCGCCAAATTTAAATCTTGCGTTCTTGTTGGGACACCCTTTATAATACAATAAAATTTATATTTCGATTCAAGAATCTGAAACGAAAATATAACTATTCGCAGTTTCGTTTCTTAATCTAAATATGAACTGCACCAAATGTAGTTTCATTTCTTGGCAGAGAAAAAAAACCTGGCACCAAACTGCGAAAGGTTGAAATGGCTCAGATAATATATTTTTTGAATTTCCAATACCGGGTTATGAGAAATTTTCCCAGCTAATCAAATCTATTATCTGTTTTTTGAATTGAGAAATTTCAAATGAAATACAAATAAGACTGAATCAAAATTTATTTTTAATTTCGTTTAGGGTATAAGAATCAAAATCAAAAATTGTTGGTAATTTCGTTTTGAATATATGAAACAGAAGCAAAATTCAATACAATTCTTATTATTTTTGGTAATTTCGTTTTAGATATATGAAACAGAAACAAAATTCAATACATTTCTTATTCGGTTTCTGGAATTAAAATAAAACTTCAACATATTTTTGAATCGAGCTCCAGAAATTGACACAATACAAGACTATTTTCGGATTTGATTTTATTTCGGCACGCTCTAAATTTTGTCACCACTTGAGAGGCTGCCTGTAAGCTGGCGATTAAACGCGACTTAGAACGAATCATCCAGGAACACTGAAACCTAAGCCGTAAAAATCCAATCCAAAAGTTTTCTATCAATTAGTTTGGAATCAGTCTTTTTTTATGCGTCGCATATTAGATCGTGTTGAGTTCATTATTTAAGGAACTAAAATCTGTTCTATCCTAAAATATCAACGCAGGTTTAGGACCGTAAATTGGCAGTGCTCACTTTATAACAAATCTTTTCTTCGACTAAAAAGCTATCAGTGAAAGCTTTCATACTAATTGTATACGCTAGTGTCATTGACACCTTTGATGGACAATTTCGAAGTGTTACTGCAACCTTTACAGGTGTTGAAATGAAGTCAGCAAAACAGATTTTAGTTTTAAAAAAGGACAAAGAGTAACGAATAATTGTTTGTATATGAGCGGTCGTAGTACGATGATAAGAAACGCGACGGGCAAAGAATAACGAATAATTGTTTGGATATGAGCGATCGTAGTACGATGATGATAAGTAAACATGGCGGTCTCAAATATGATCGTGGGTTCGACGCAACCATCTATCTTCCTATGAGCTGCGGTAACCTTGTGGTGCAAACGAATACTTCGAATAATCGAGTAATCCACAAGGTTACTGAAATCTCATAAAACTAATGTTCTGATACGCCACTAAATAGTAAGCTACGTTCTGAGGGCTTAAATATAGGGTTATCAATTCAGTGGTTTCAATACCATGGCTGAGGCTGTTAACTACCTGCCATCTGTAGTGTTATTTATTTAGCGAAGGATTTGCAATTTACGAATATGGATCGCGCGCGTAAAAATAGTGGTAATTCAAACGTTAGCTTTCAATCGAATAACATTTTGTTTCATTTCTCGCTCGGTGTTACGTCAACAACCAAAATGGTCGAATATGGGTCTCGGAGAACCCAGAAGTGATTGTGAAAAAGTCATTGCATCTGGAAAAAGTGACTGTGTGGTGAGCATTATGGCCTAGAAATGTCATTTTTTCGAATACTACCTCAAAAGGATCCATTACTGCAACCAATCCAGAGGCGATCATTTAAATGGCATTGTATTTCGTACATAATGGCAAGGTCCATAATGCTTGAAGTAAAAGTTTCGTCGAAATCATAGCTTTATGTGTGTTCTATTTAACTGTTCTTTTGAAACCGAAATATGAAATTCATCCTCCCCTGTGGATTGAAGTTTCCTCTGTTGTAGACGAAATACCAACTCGAATGTGTCAAGACTCTCGGAATACGCCTCGACTTCAGCAATAGCCTCCTCATCATTTAATCTAAATCTTTTTTCCTGGAATATATATTAGCTGCGCAACTATTGCCCCGCTATTTACCAACAGATGGCGCGAGCTGTAAGTGATAGCCGATTCTGCCCTAAACTAAACGTCATGATCCATGGTTAGGCATGTGGTAAACATAACGCCTCGGCACAATAATGTTTTTTTTTGTGCCATGATATTCTTTTGGTTGTGTGAATATGTATGATTTGTGCCAAATAATCGTCATATGCGGGAAGTATTCTTCTTTCAATCGAAGAAAACGGCGGCTAAAGCTCATCGAGAGCTTCAAAACGTTTATGGAGATGCTGCTTTAAGTGAAACAAGCTTCAAAGACGGTGATTTTGATGTTGACGACCGTTCGCGTGAAGGAAGTCGAAAAACCTTGCTTCGGTGTAAGGAGTTACCCGCCAAGCCATTTCCAAGCGATTGCATGCGTTGGGAATGATTCAAAAGCAAGTAGCTTGGGTTCGTTATGAGTTGAAGCCAAGGGAGGTTGAGTGTCGTTCTTCCGCCTGTGAACAATTGCTTTAACAACAAAAAAAGAAAGTTTTCTTCATCGTATTGTAACGGGTGACGAAAAATGGATTCACTACAGCAATGAAAAGAAAGGCATGAGGGCTAACCGGTTATGCTTCTACGTCGTCGCCTCGGCCGAATATTCACACTGCGAAGGTTATGCCCTGTATTTGGTAAAACTAGGTCAGTGTTATTCATTATGAGCTGTTGAAATCATCACTGGGGATAGGTATCGACTTCAATTAATGCGATTGAGTCGAGCTCTGCGCGAGAAACGCGCACAATATGCGGGGAGGCACGAAAAAGTGATTCTTCAGCATGACAATGCTCAGCCTCATGTGGCCAAGCCCACCTGGAAACGCTGAAATGGGAAGTCTCACCCCATCAGCTATATTCTCCAGATATTGTGCCGTCCAATTAACACTTATTCCATTCGATGGCACGCGGTCTGGCTGACCAGCAGTTTCACTCATATGACGACATCAAGAAATGGCTAGATTCAAGAAGAACCTCAAAAAATGAACAGTTTTACAGTGATGGAATTCAAGCTTTGTCAGAAAGATGGGAAAAAGTAATGGCTAGCGATGGATAACACTTTCACTGAATCATTTGTAGACATGTTTTCATAATAAAGCTGTGTTTAAAAAAAAACAGTGAGAACTTAGGTGCGCGCCTAATATGAAAACTAATGACAGTCGTTGGGAGCCAGATTTAGAGAATACTGTGGATTCCACAACAAATCAAACTTCAGTTCATTTAATGGTGCACTGTCGTCCTTCAAATAATTGAAAAATGTCATGTAATATTCACTATTCAATGTTCCAGTTGATGTGCAATTTGTGTAGACATTAGATTAATACACTCAATCTAAACCAGCTCTCCATCAGACCATCCATCGACCATTAAAGCCAATTCAATGGCTGTCTCTCTTGGGCTACTTCGTATTTTGTATCGTAGTCAGGTTGTTTTGACCCCTTTTGATTTCCTTGGATACCTTTTTATAATTTCATGTACCACAATAGATAGTCTCATAATAGATAATCTCATAAAAAGGCTACGTGCATCATAATCCGAAAAATAAAGTTTATTACAAAATGGAATAACTGACCTAAACCGACAAAATCTAAATCATACATTCCCCTCATATTATCCTAATATTTTTATTATCTTATTTGCATGATTTCGAGATGTGTTTGATGTACCGAAAACTATAGCGAAAGTTGTGGATATTATGAAAATTGGCTTTAAACTACACAAGTGAAATTTGTTCTTAAACTAGATTTTCATATGAACCCTCATTTCTTTAATTTCAAATAGAATAAATTATAATTAGTGACTCCTTTCTATAGCTTAGGATTATAGTGAACTTTTTAATTATGTTATCACAACATATGTGAAGTGCTTGCTTGCATACTTGGAACAGCGACATACTCCAGCCTGTGCCTTCAGTGAACTCCCTCACACCGTACGTTATAAATCATGCACTAACCAAGCCGCAAACTGCAACTCCCCAATCCCAAACAAGATAGATGTCCTTAGAGGGTTGGCAGCACTTAGTACCCGGACTCGATGTGGCCTTAATGAATATAAATAACATTAAACCCTAAATTAGTTACTTCACCATGCAACAAGCAGAAGAATAAATTCGTAGATTCCACAGAAATTCATATAACAAAAAGGGGAACGTGAGGGATTGGTGGAGGACGTAAAGAAATCTTTCCATTTTAGCCAAATGTAAAAATAGAATGAAATTCTTTGGAGACCCTCAATAAACGAAATGTGAAGGGGAAATAAAACCAGTTACCGCCTGTAGATTTGAATTATTTTATTAAGCTTTTAGTTGTCGCCCATGGGGGTTGACTTTAACCCTTTATGCCGAGGGTGCGTAAGGTGCCGTCGGGCAGCGGGCTATGGCATGAAGAAACCCGTGCCAACACTTCCTTTAACAATAAATTATCCAAAATGTAAAGAACATCTCTTTTTCTTTGTTAAACAAAATGAAATAGGAACAAATTTAATCAAATGAATATTTAGAAATGGTCAACATCACCAAAAAAACAAAACCCCCCGCAGGCCCGAAAAACAAAGTTCCCGACACAAAAGGCAATCACAGTACAATGCAAACACGAATACCAACGTCAATGCCGCCAATATGCCCATCAATGACAGTGATGACAGCGGCTACAAACCATTAACGCCATCGTCAGCCATCGTCATCAGCGCCGCCGCTAATCAAACAAAGTAAATCATCTCCATAACGTTCAGCTACCTTCAATCCGTGCCCCATGGTTCGAGGCTAAGCACTTGCTGAGTGTTAAATAGGGGGAAATGTAGACAAAACATTAAATTGAGCTGAGTTTATATTTGCATTTTGTTGATATGGATGGATCCCCATTCATACCTTTTACATCCACATTATGATGAGATGTTGTTGTACCAGTGGCATAAGCTGGTGTTGGCGGTTATGGTCATCCACCTCTGAAATATGTATCTTATGCGAATAAAGAAAGCCCTCCTCCCTTCGCAACGAACAATATGTTTTATTAAGGTTTTCCGGAATTAGAACTTCATGTTACAGCACACTCAGATTGAAAAGTGGATGACTAAAAAAGAAGAAATTTCAAAATGCTGCAGTAAATAAAGGATAGAAAGAAAAAACTACAGTTTAAAAATATTGAAACTTTTGAAACACCTTCCAAGAAAAAAAAAATATATTTCGAAAATGATTCGAAATCTTGTGGTCTGAAGAAAAAATTATACTGCCGATAGTATTCATAGTGCGAAAGATTACTTGCTTATTACAGTACGAGTCCTATATTAAATAAAGGGTGTCCCAACAAGAACGCCAGATTTAAATTTTAAATAAAACACAGATATTTAAAAAAATCGTGAAACTTTATTATATCGTAAAGTAGACAGAATGAGGTTATGTATGGAACAACACACCGCGGCTTTGCTGGCACACACGCGATATTTTAATGAAATTTTCAATGACCGTTTTGCATAAATGCTGCGGTATTTCATTAACGCAGCGTCCAATTTCCTCTTTTAAGACTTTAGTCGTCGTCGGCTTATTCGCGTAAACCATCGACTTCAAAAACCCCCAATGAAAAAAGTCTAATGGTGTTAAATCACACGGTCGTGGCGGCCAATTCTGGTCTCCAAAATGCGAAATAACACGACCGGGAAATGACTGATGCATCAATTGAATTGTTTCTCTGGCTGTATGACAGGTGGCGCCGTCTTGTTGAAACCACATGCCCTCCACATTCATTTCTTCAATTCTGGGCACTAAAAAACTGGTTATCATTTCACCATACCGAACACCATTGACTGGTTTTTGAAATCTTGCGTTCTTGTTGGGACACCCGGATAACTCGTTAAAGATTTTTAAGAAAATGAGTGTCATTTATTTACCAGCTATAGACGTTTTTCTTTATAACCAACGTTTAATAAGTAGTTGTAACACAATAATATGATTTAAATATGCTGCATTTTGTCAGAAAAAAATACCGAAAATTTCGATAAAACATAAAATACTTGTTATTCATGAAATTTACACTGTACCGCCTTCACAGCAGGGTCCCTTCTGAAATAATGCACTCATGCCAACGAATAATCCAATCTACAAAACATTTTTTAAACGAATTTTCTCCCTCCCTCCCTTCTTTTCTATCGACTGAAAATGGATGCTATGAAATGGTAATTCGATTTTTGGAAAGAGAATAAATTCAGCTGGAGATATATCAGGTGAATATGTTGGTTGTTCGTTTTTGTGAAGAAATTCATCCTTGCGAGATGAATAACAAACTGTAAATTAGAACCATTATAAACTACTCGCAAATCCACTTCAGTTCGGTTCGAATAAAGCATACCTTTGGACTTAGAAGAATTGACACAAAATCTGTTCTCCGACATCCAATCACATAATTAATTTTCGCCTGAAGAACATTTAGAAACTGATAATCCCCTTTAAATAGCAACTGAATGTCATCAGCGAAGACATGCGGTTTACACAGAGTATCAAATTTTGGATAAAGATCGTTGATGTAAAGAGTGAAGAGAATCGAGCCTAAGACTGAACCTTGCGGCACCCCACTCTTTACGCTGAGCGCAATACTATATCTACCATTGACACAAGCTTGTTGCTTCCTTCCTGATGAATAGGAGCAAACCTGTAAAAGTTATATAACTTATAAATCAAAAATTTATGATCCACTCGATCAAACGCTTTTTCCAGATCCAATGAAACCAATATACATAATTTGCTGCCATTGAAATTTTCCCGAATACTGTCAGTCAGACCTAGTAGCAAAGAAGTAGTGCTTCTATCCTTTCTGAATCCGCATTGACAAGCATTCAAAGAAGACCTAACCTCAAGATATTTGGTTAATTGGATCTTCAAAATATGCTCCACGATCTTTGACAAAATTGGCAAAATTGAAATTGGTCTGTAACAGGCCACAGAATGTGTTGGGTCCTTTTTTACCACAGGGACTATTTTTGCTAATTTTCATGCTAATGAATACTCAGATGTAGTCAAGATGGTGTTCACAAT
>JAHXMU010013092.1:0-22420 GCA_019455685.1 Philornis downsi
TGAATAGTGAGGGCTGGGCAATTGTTCTGTCTAAGAGAGAATGTAACAAGTAACAATGTTGGAAAATATGTAAATATTAAAATTCGCATTTGCTATATTATTATAATCTTAATCTTATCTTAATATATTTGTAACTTTTTATTTTTTAGTAATAAAATCCCTTGGTCCATAATTTTTTTTATTGAATTTTCCAATTTGAGCTCATCTTTTTGAAGAAGTTATATAGTTTTCTTTGCTAAGTACTCTCACAAAACCCCATCATTATTGAATAGATTGTATTGCGGTCGAAACTACCGATTATTTTTCTAATTTCAATTGATGTGTTCTGAATTTCAGTTGATGTCTTTTAAATTTCAAATGGAAATTTTGATTTTCAATTCATGTCTTTTGAATTTCAAATGGAAATTTTGATTTTCAATCGATGTATTTTGAATTTCAAATAAAAATTTTTAATTTTAATTGGAAATGGTGTAGATATTTTTTTAGGAATTTTGCACCTCTCAACTATTTTTTAAAAACTAAAGGGACACTTTAAGTGTTAAAATATCTTCAGGGACATTTTTTAAGTGTATTTGAACGAATGCTAAGATTCTCTCGTTAAAAACGCCTAAAATTAAAATTGTTTTGTTCTTTTTTTTCTATTCAAACATATTCACGACTTTCTGGTCTAAAATGGGAAAAAAAATACTAGTCCGATTTTAATGATAATTCTCACATATATAATGGAAGTGGTGATGCATTTAAGTTTTACGTTTGAGATATTTAGAGGGTGCACAGTTGGTAGCCGAAGTTGACAGCCTCGGCCGTTGAGTTTTCTTTTTTAAAAAAAAAGCAGCTGATTTGAATAAATTTAACATTTATGAATTCTGCAGCTGAATGTCAAAAAAGGTTCGTAATATAGGGTTATCAATTTTTCATTTTCAAGCAAATTTAAATGAAACTCACATAAAGTTATGATTTTGATGAAACTTTTATTTCATTACAGCCGCTATAACCGTTGCCATTATATACAAAATACAGTGTCATTTAATGACAGCCTCTGAATTGGTTGCAGCAGTGGATAGTGTTGAGGTTCGTCCAGCGTCTTTTTGGAAAAAAATATGGATTTTCCACAGTCACTTCTAGGTTCTTCCGGCCCATATGCGACAATTTTGCTTGTTGACATAACAACCGAGTAAGAGATGAGCTTCATCGCTGAAGAAAATTTTGTTCGATTGAAAACCCGCTTTTGAATAACCGCTTTCGTAGTAAGTTTCAACTGTTTTTTACCTGTTCTTCGATTGTTAAACGATCCATTTTCATAAATGGCAAGCCTTTCACTAATTAAATAACACTTCAGATGTAGGTATTCAACAACTGACAGCCCTGTCGGATCAGCGATTTTGAAACCACTAACCCTATACATGGCCACAATCACTTTTTTAAATCATAGGTTAAAATTGGACCAGTTTTAATATTTTGTCGACACACATACATAACATAACTTATTGATCTATGATAATTTGTGCCGCCTCTTACTGTAACCCCTACAATAAAATCTAAATTCAAATTGTTGTCAGACTTTGAATATCGTAGTCTTCTTAACTCAAACACTTTGACCATGCCTGAAAATGAACGAAAGTCAAATTTCTGTGGTAATACAAAAAAATACTTTGAATTAATGCACAGAAAAGTGTCAAAACTGCAACCTTATGAAGCTCTCTGCTTGAGAAATGTAAAATGATTATTGATTTTTGTTAAATCGGTCAAATTGTATTGTACCGATCTTGGACTATATGGGCTAAATAAAGTATAAAAGTTTGTGTGGATGGTGTCACTCCGTTGATTTTTTCTTATTTTACCCAGTAACGCGGTATAATTGACAAGAATTTAAGTAACTTCAGGCCCCGAATTAGAGATTACAGCGGAAAATCAAATTTCGTCGTCCATTTTCGTTCCCAAAACTTAGACTAGATTGATGCAACCGATTTGAAGATATGGGAATAAGAATATATGGGTTCAATCGGGCATTTTTATGTAATAGGCAAAAATTGCATTATTACAGCCATATTTGAAATTACAAACGTTGGGTAGAATTTCAAAAAATTGGTAAATTTGTATGTAGTATCTCAATCTGAGACTCTACGTTGGCAAACGGTTAATGTGGTACATTTAACTAAATTCAGTAAAAACAATTGGAAGACGTGGAGACAAGAAAGTATTGATTAAATCGGTCATTTGTATGGGAGGTACCAGAAGGGGTGGGATTATTCGGTTCATTTTTCCAAATTTTCGAAAAATCGGTCAATTTGTGTGGAAGGTACCAGAGAGGATTTACTATCATCGGCTACGATCTGGGAGATATTACACAAAGACCGACTTTACCCAACAGACTCAAAAAGCCTTGAAACGTGTTTGGTCGAGGAATACTTAGGGCTTTAAAGGCTTCTTTCTGGGTGTTATATTTTTGCAGTTTCAAATGATATATACCTTCATTCCTCCGGGTGAAGATATATTAAAGGGACAGAACCACGGTAGTAATGTCTGTTTGATGTGAATATAATTCATAGATAATACATCAGTGCTAACAACACTAAGAAAGCACCAGTACAGATTGGCAGATTAGCGTCGCTGTTGCTGTTTTATTTATTTAAAGCGGCACAGTAAAATCGTTAACATACGGAAATAAAATAAATGTAAATATTTTCTGAGCTGATCGGAAAATAACATCAGCAAAGTGTTGCAAATTGTTTACTTTCAATGGAATAGCAGCACCAGCAATAGCAAATAGAAGACAGCATTTCCCAAAGAAATATCATTTAGTACTGCAAAAATGTAACGCCAAGAAGAAAACATTTGCGATACAAAAAACATCTTTTAAATCTGTTTATTGATGCCTAGCTAGGTAGTTGGTAAATTTTTGTACATCTTTCCTACGCGGATATAGCAAATGGGCAATGTGAAACCATACACTCAAATTGGTTGATTTTTCAAAATTCAATTTGTTCCCTGCACCTGCTCATTTGTAAACTACAATAACTTACATTCTTGTTGGTTGCGTCGGTTTATAACGACTGCAGGATATCAAAAAATCGACCAGTTAGGCGTGCACTTTTAGTACCTCCTTAATAAATGATCCATTTATTAAGCTGAACCAAAAAAATGGTTTCATTTAACAACCAAAGAAAGCGTTAAAATAGTTAAACTACAAATGTGGAGATTCAAACGTAAACTTTCAATCGAACAAAATTTTCTTCACCGATGAAGTCCATTTCTTTATCGCTGGTTACGACAACAAGCAAAAGTGTCGCATATGGGTCTCGGGTTTCTTAATTTTTGGAAACAAGTACTTAAATTTTGTTCGATCGTGGCATTTCTCGATACCAAGGTGATGAATTTTAGCTAATCGTATAACACATCCTCCTAAAACGCGTGGAGCGTAGAAGTAAACGACCTGAATAGCCTTAACGAAATACTGATCCATCTGACAGTTGGGTCAACAGACTTCTTTTATATCGTCACGTCTCTGAAATATTTAAATTTTAACATCAGTTTTCATTGAAGGCTTTTTTTAGCATAGATAGAATGGCCCGATTTAAATAAAATATTCAAGGTTTTGTTCAATGACTTACAATGACTTGTTCAATCCCACTTACAATCCTTGGCTATAACCCGGCATTAGGCTGTGCCAAGTTTTAACAAGTTTATTAAAGATTTTTTTTTCAAACGATTTAAAAGCTTATGAAACACATTTGATCGAAGGATCATCTGGGGGAAAGTGTTTCAAGTAAAAAAATGTATTTTAACCAAAAACTTAAATCATGAATTTTGAAGTCACCTGAGTCGATATCGATCTGCCTGGGTGGGTGCATGGCTCGTTAGCGGACTCGATTCTCTACTAACGTTCTTAAACATTAGTATTTCCTAATGGACCACATTCTTCTTTAACTAATCATTCCTACGTTCTTGAGACTTAAATTTTTGTCATTGAATTGGTTTACAACGCCTGACTGAATTGGAAAAAAATCGGCTGATTGGTACGTTTCATCCGAATTGCCAATTTAATCTATTATCTTCAGGTACATATTTTAATTTAGAGATATTTGCTACAGGTGGGATCACCGAATAAGCACTTACCACACACTTCTGGTAGTTACCTCCCATAAGAATTTACCGATTTTCCAAAACTTAATTTTTCTTTTCTAATTAGAGACCTTAATTAGAAGGCTGTAATAGCATAGATTTTTTTCCATTATATTGGTTTGTATTGGTACCTCCGATATAAATTACCTATTTAACCCATACAGTCTTAGTTTTATATTATATCTTTCAAACAGTTGTGCTGAATTTAGTAAATTTGGCACAACTCATGTGTTGGTAAACTGTGTTCTGAGAATGAAAGTGAACAGCATTAGTCTGCCCCCTTTGCGAACTGCTCATATGAATGACCTATTCAACCAGTATATCAGGTTCGTAACTTTTATCCCGTTGCGTCAAATTCTGTCAAATTTAGTACACGCTAAACGATTATTAAAGTAGAGGAACAAAACAGGACAGCGCAGCCACGTCCCTTCTGCACCACCCATACAAATTGATCGATTTTCAGAAATTTAATCCTTCCTCTTTAATTCATACATTCTAACTTCATATCTTGCAACAAATTGAACTAAAACTAAATTTAGGATTTTAGCACTAGTAATTTCCATAAAAATTATTCCACACGTCTATGGTAGTGGTGTTAGTTGTTATAATTTTGATTCTTTCAGTTTTCACATCGTTATTAATAATTACGTGGCTGTTTAACACTTCCGACACATTGGCCACCGAACACTTTTGCACCAGTGCAGACAGACCGATTCATCTGACAACAATTTCTGTATTGGTTTGGATTTTAATTTAATTGCACGATCGATCCCACTCAAACTACTTAATTTGGACACATATTTATAGATTCATATATTTCATTTGAATACGCTATATTGATTATATTCTTCATGCTCATATTCGTACATAATTGTGTATCGCCAAGCCAGCACCACACCGATATAGCAAAAATCGGTTGTCTGCAATAAGTTATAATTTCGCTTATTTTATTGCGCTTTAATTCAGAGTATTTTTTGGTAAAACCCAGCCATTTCCTAAGCACCTTCTGGCATCCATCTCACTTTTGCAACAGTTCAATTGACTATAATTTTTGTAATGATCGGAACAATTTCAGAAACTGAAACTGCATCAAGTATTTTTTTCAATCAATGACTTTGCTTGTGGCCTAAAAGCGAAATCGAAAAAATCGAAGGAGCCGGCCTTCAAATTAACATCTGTTTGTGCATTTCCAAAATATATGTAGATAAGAATATATTTTGATATCGGCTAACTATTTTTATCATTAAATAGATAATTCATTTCATTTCACTTCATTTTGTATTGTTGCTTTAAGAAACAACTTTCCAGTTGTAGTCTTCCGTTTCCCCAGAGTCTGTTTTTGGGTATTTAGTATTAAAGAATTTCAAAATCTTTAGCCCATTCGTCAAATTACAGTTGCCGTTGAATTAGTCTAAAAACTGAATGCAAGAAGTTCGCACATATCTCATTACGGGGATGCAAAGGAATTTGGTTTTTATTTTATTTTCTCTCCATTTTTAAATTACTCTAATACTAACAAATAGGATATACTTTATGCGAATTCTGTAAAATATTTTGTCAGATTTGATTCAAGTTTATAAAATATGGCGAACTAAGAAATGTTTAAAATTGATTTGTGACCGACTGTGGCGTTGTGTTCAATCGCATACAGCCACTTATTATTATTTATATAGCGATCACCTCCATATATCTGCCGAATAATTCGAGTAGTCGAATAATCGACAAGCCTGGTAAATGCTTCCCAAACTGTGACATTCGGATCGTAATTAAACTGGCATCTACAGTGTGAAAATGTGAGAAGCTCTCCCATACCTCATTCATGCAATGCATACATTTGGATTTTTTTACTTACTATTTTTTTTTTTTTTTTTTTTATTATTATTTTACTTCTATCATACGTACAATTAAAAAATGTTTAATAGATTTTAGTAATTACATAGGTTGAGTTAAAACTAAAAGTATTGCAGCAAAGGAAGATATTTTATTTTTCAAATAATAATCTTTGTCTATGAAAGAGAAAACAATTAAAGGAAAAAGATAGGATAAAACCTTTAGGAAGAGATATCACAGTTATTCTTCTAGATTCTTCAACAATCTATGATGCGATAGCCTGTTTTGATTCTCGAATTTGTCATTGATTTTGCCAATGTAAGTATGTAACATATCCTCCTTGAAACGATCATGTATGCGACGGGTTGAATACCTCATGTTTAAGCCATGTATCTGTTTTAAGTTCTTGTTTTGGATGACTTGGAGTTTCTTCAAATGACTTTTCGCACATCTTTTAGACCAGACCTGACAGCCATACATCATGATTGGACGAATGCACATTTTGTAAATGAGCCATTTATTTTTTGAGTTTAAATGAGATCTACGGTTAAGTAAAGGGAATAACGCTCGTCCACATTTTATAGCTTTGTCTGCCGCACTTAAAACATGTTCTTTAAAGTTCAAGTGTTTGTCAAGTATTAATCCCAGATATTTCACTGAATTTTGCAAAGGAATATCAGTAACGGCTATATTGAGTTTGAGCAAGGGGTTACGTTTTGGCGATTTATTGAAAGGGAAAATTATAGCTTGTGTTTTTCCTTCGTTTATTTTTATTTTCCATTTCGTGAAATATTTTCCAATATGAGCTAGTGATTTCTTCATATTCTTAACAATTGCATTTGAAACTTTTCCACTTGACATTATGGCAGTGTCATCCGCATATAAAGCTATAGCCTCATTTTTGAGCAATTTAAAATCTGATGTGAATATGGCGTACAAAGTCGGAGACAAAACCGAGCCTTGCGGTACACCAGCTAGGATTTTTCGGGGTGCGGAATGCTCTTCGTTGACACTAACAATAAATGATCTGTCGGCCAAAAAACTTCTTACCATCTTTTGTAAATAAACGGGAAATTCAAATTTGTTAAGTTTATATATTAGACCATCATGCCATATGGAATCGATGTCTTTTGTTGCTTAAAACCGTATTTACAATTCTTTTTATTTGGTGTATTGTCGAATGCTGTTTCCGGAAGCCAAATTGTTCCTCTTTTAAAACCAAGTTATTTTCCGCGTGTTCCTTTATTCTTTCCAGAATTATCTTTTCAAAGATCTTGTCCAGACAGGTCAGCATACTAATTGGACGATAATTTTTAGGGTTCTTGGAGTCTTTTCCACTTTTGAGGACCGGAACAACTTTAGCTTTTCTGAAAGGCGCTGGAAAATAGCCATTCTTTAGGCACCAGTTAAAAGCTTTCACTATAATATCGAAAACTACGTCAGGCATTTTCTTCAAAAGTATAGGTTTAACTCCATCAAGGCCTGGAGCTTTATGATTTTTTAAACCTTTTACAAAAAATTTTTCTTCGTCCACAGTAGTTGGACAATATTCGTCTGTTGAAACTATTTGTCTGTCAAGCCATTTAATATGTTTGGCTACGCTTGATTCCTTCGATGAAATTACATTTAAGGTAATTTTGTGTGATTCTTCAAAAACGTTGGCAATCATATTAGCCTTTTCTGAATTATTATGCACACAAGCGCCATCTCTTGTCAATGCATCAATTCTTACTTTAGTGCCTTTCATGGCTTTTTATTACCAGGTGGCAGCGATCGCAAAAATGAATTCCAGCTGATGTTTCTATCATTTGTCACATGGAATTGTACGAATTGATCCAGCTGTTTAATTACACATTTCAGTGTATTTCTTTCCGTGATATTTTGTGACCTTTGTAATTTACGGCGAAATCGATTTCGTTGTCCTATCAAATATAGCGTCAACCGTGAGAGTCTTTTTTGCCAAAAGTCTCTCTAAATAACCGGAATTTTTCCTTCAGCTAGTTTGATTATTTCTGTAATTTTTGACAGTATATCATCGATATTTAGGTGAGTTATTATTGCAGAGTCTAAGTTATTGTTTTTAATAGTATCATCTACAAATTTCCGTATTGCATTCCAGTTTGCTTTGTTGTATTGTAGCACTTGCGATGATTTTGTGTTCACCTGACCAAAAATGCGGCAAGTCACAGGAACATGGTCCGAAGCAAATAGATTTGGAAGCGTTTCCAAATGTGATAAATTCAAAGAAGTATTGGTGAGCAGTAAATCAACTACCGATGGCAACTGAGGGGACTGACGTTGTGTAAATCGCGTAAAATTGTTTGGGCTGTATATATAAAAATTAGAATTTAGTTGATAACTAAATAAACATCTTCCGGCTGCATTGTTGCGGTGGCAGTTCCAACTTGTGTGATGTGCATTTAGATCACCAAAAATTAGATATTCGTCGGATGATCCTGTTATTTTCTTTAAATCATGATTAAATTGTGCTGAGTATTTTGGGCAATAGGCTGATGTCAGTCTCACTGGCCTTTTATTTATTTGTACAACGATGGAAATATTTTCTATAGATGAGGTATGAATTGTCGGTATACGCTGGTGGGGAATTCTACTATTTATTACGATAAGAATGCCTCCTCCATGAGTTGTCCTATCTTCCCTGTAGACCTTGAAATTTCTTATTTTGAATTTGTGGTTTGGCTTCAAGAACGTCTCATTTAATAGAACAATGTCGATTTTTTCTTCATTTACGAAGTGTTCTAATTCCAAAATAGAAGAAGGATTTGTTATACCTTGTGCGTTCAAGTGCATAACGTGAAGATCGTATTGATTTTTTAACTTATATGACATGTTTAAGCATCATACCAAGTACTCTCATTTTGTCATACTTATTCTGACATTTTTGTAATGCATCAATTGCATCAAAATATATTTGTAGGATTTGCTCATTGGATATGTCATCATCTGAATTATTTGCATTCGATTTTAACTTCGAAGCATATGAGTATGCATTGTTACCGTTTCCATTGCCAGTACTATTGTTAAATCCAAGTGGAACCTCGCCTTCTGTGGATGCAGGAACAAAAGAAATTGGATCTTTTTTATATCGATTTGGTCTTGTGACTTTTCCACGGATATCCAAATACTCCCTACGAAGCGGACAGTTTTTATCGTCAGCTCTGTGGTTGACATTATTTAAGTCTTTCTTAATGCAATTGTGACATTTATAAATAACAGGACCATTTTCAGGTGTTTTGTTTAGTTGACACGTTGAACAGTCATGAGATCCTCCGCACAGAATGCAAATAACTTTTCTATAACAATTTGATGAACCGTGACCATACATTGAGCATTTGGAGCATTGAGTAGGCCCACGTTTTCTACGTAGAGGATTTTTCCAGTGAACTACGATGCCACAAAAGTATTTAATCTGTTTCACTTCTCGTTTACTCACTTGATTTTTGTTGAATTCAATCATGTATAGCGCATCATCCGGATTACTTCGTTTAGTCTGGATCTCTTTTATGGAAACCGGCTCAATATTAAATGTAGTTTTGAACTCCTCCATAATATTGCCGATGCTAAATTTTGGTAATCCAAAGAGCATTTGTTTAAATTTCTTGTCATCAACAAGCGGATGTGTGAAGAATGTAAAATCCATCGCTTTCAGTTTTTTAATAGCTTCCTCGTAATCACTCAGCGTATTTGGATATACTTTTGTCCCAATAGACATTCTTTTGTACTTACATCTCTGACCCAGAAGTCCGATGAGAATGGCAAATTTATGGCAGGTATCAACCACTATGGGAGGAACTTTTATCTTCCTGTGTGCTATCTCGACACTTTGCACGCTGTCGTCGTCATCCAAATCGGAGAGACTTTGGTATCTATTGGAACTGGTTGATGTTGCAGGTTTCGTCTGTTTAAATTTGGGGTTGTTTCCCCACATTTTTTTGCATTTCGTGGCCATAATAATATTATAAATTAATTGAAAAATTTGTAGTCAAAAAAATCCGCTGATAATTAGCACGTCTATATGCTTCAAACGTCAGCAAACGACTCTTTTTACTTACTAATTGACACCAGAGTTTCATAAAACAAAACCTAAATTAAAAACTGAACCAAAGCTGATTTATGAAGAATAGTGTTATTTTTCTCAGATTACAATAAGTCACAGATTTTTGTCTCCATTAATACATTTTTGGTTACTGTTTTAATATCTGCAAAATCGTTTAGTTTAGAACCACGTTCTAATCGTTTTTCTATTATTATTTCTTTGAAATAAATATTTTAAAATATCTTTTTTGGACAAACTAAAATCGTGTCTATCATAATATTCCACGAGTTCTGAGATGCCGCTTATAAGCTTCAGATTCAGAAGCTTATACATAGGTAAGATTTTAGAACACAGCGTAACGTTTTTTGAATCACCTATTATTTTGACATATTTTCGACCCGACTAAAATTGGTTTGGTTGAATGGTTATTGACATCCTAACCAATAATTTCTAGCAATTTTTCATAGCCACTATTCATAGAACATAAGATAAGCTGATTAGAAGTTCTATACTTTCTTTTGAATAAAACAGTGCTTAACAAATATTCACCGTGCGTACTATTCTTTAATAAAGAAGAGTGTCCCCGTAACCCTCTTCATACACAAACTTAAAATTCCAAACTTCTTTCGCAACTTCATTGGAAGTTAGGAATGCACAAAAAGTTACTGACTGATCATCGGGTTAAGGCTAGAATAACGGAAATTGATGTAAACATGCCCCTTATAGAGTTGATAAGAGGGATAAAAAGGGAATTTTTAAAATTCTTACTTTTAGGTGCTAAAACAGGGTGAAAAAGGGGAAATATCCCACTATCGCCCAGCTTAAACGACTAGAGCTAGAGTCATGAAAATTGGTATACGTATTACCCTTTCAAAGCAAACTCGCGATAACAAGGCGTTTTTCGAAATTCATGCTTTAACATGTATTTAAAAACGGTAAAAATGCGCAAACTAGATACCATGGTCCAGATCGAAAGGCTGAAAAATGGCGCCTATAATCCATTTTCAAAATAGAAACGCGGTAAGAAAGAATTTTTAAAGTTCGTACTTTTAAGCCTAAAAACAGTAAAAATGGAGAATTTTGGGATCATCACCCAAAAGAATCAAAAAGTCAAAGCTACAATCATAAAAATGTGTATCCGTATTCCTCTACATAGAACAAAGATGCGGTAAGAAGATGATTTTCGAAATTCTTGCTTTAATAGGTGCTTTTGGGCCTAAAAACAGAGTAAAATTGGACAAAACCTGGTACCATCGTCAACTCAAAGAGCCATGTCATCTTCGAGTTCCAAATTGGATGTGCTATAGGAAGGGAGGTTTACAAAATTCAAGTTTCTAGGGATACAAGCCGGATAAAAAGGGCAAATCTGGAGCCATTTGTACTTAAAAAAAAAGAACAAAATTAGCACTATCGATAAGAAAAGTGAATCCTGAATCGTTAAATTTGGTGAGTAAATTCATGTAATAGCTTAAGCGAGGAATGTGGACAAATAAGGGCAAAAATGCTGCCATCGCCCAAGTCAAACGGTGTATACTGTAATCACCAAAATTAATGGTAAACATTACTATTATTAAACCACACTAGATCTAAAGGTAAGGCTAAACGTAAACAGCATATACCTTTTGCGGTTTGACCACACTCTAATAATGGACTTTACGAACTTTTAAGGGAAAATCCAAGGACGAAGTAGGGCAATACTGTCGTCTAGACTAAAAAGCTACAGTGGCAATAAAGTAACCTGTGTTGTTCGAAATTTGAATTATTTAGAATTCTACTAGAAGTAGGACCAACATAGCACTTCTATGATTATACCGTTGAAGTCAGAATCATAGAAATAAATAGATCGTAGAAACAAATAGAAATAAATAAATAAAATGAACTAACGAATAGATGGTGCCAGCAGTTTGAAAAAAAAATTTTTTTGGTGAAAAACATATGCTTTAAGTTTCGAGGCGCTACGTTGTTTAATATTTTTATTTGGCGATGTTTCATCGCAATGAAGTCGCTTCGATTCATAACCATGGATAAGGCATGGGTCCACCACTGCACACCTGAAACAAAGAAACAGTCACAGCAGGTTTAAGACCGCCCTAATAATACGAATATATACAATTTAATGCAATTTATCCTATATATTTACAGCTTCCTAACAATCAAACAATTGGCTGAGTACAATTATACTTATCACACACCATGCGTTCGAAGAACCATGTTCTGAGAATGGAATGCAGGCAGTTGGCATATCTTTTCTAGTACCTTCTGTGCAAATTGCCCAGTTAAAAAAAAAAAAAAACTATTTTTGGTCCATAGTTTTCAAACAGAGGATTCGTTCAGTAACTTATAAATTTTCTTCATTTATGCCTCCAGCCATTGAAACATATCATACCAGAATATCTAATTTCTCAAACTTTTCCATTTTCGGGCGAATGAAGAAATTGAATTTCTCGGTTTTTCGGGAGTTTCCTAAAGAAACGTAATATGTATAACTTATTTCGATATTTTAAGAAAATATATCCCAGAAATATCTTTTGATCAATTGCATTTCATGACTTTCTAAATCGATTGCATAATGTTCACAATGTATGTTCTATATAAATGATTGATTTAATTCATATGTCCTTCTTTTGTACATTTCAAACAGTTACATTGAAATCAATCAAATTTAACACATATCAAGCTTTCGATCAAATTTGTTCTGAAAATGAAATAGATTGCAGCGTCATGCTCATTTGGGCAAACTGGTCGATTCAGCTATATTTAATTCCTTCCTGTAAACCCTAAACGCATCGTTTCCGGTACATAACAAACACGTTACTTAATTTATCCCATAGGCTCCTGGATTCATATTTTTTTCTATTTATTTTCGTTATTGAATCTTTCTTTTGAAATTTACAATATGTATTCAAATCTTAATCCTATCTCAAACTTATGTATCCTGCCATTACCGGATTCTATTTTTTGTGAGCCGAATTTTGTGTCAACGGACCAAGTCTAGCGTGTCCTTTCTTCTTAGCCGTAAATGACCGGGAAAATGTTGGTTTTGAGCGAGTGGGTTTGAGTGGAAGGACAACTTTGATGCATATGACCTGCTTAATTTTCTTATTTCCTCAGAAATATAAGGAATGTTTAAATCCTTGTGTATATTATTATTCCTAATCTACAATGGGGCACCACAAATTTGGCGCAGTATTCTTGATTGTCTTCTCTGTAGCTTATTTATGTTAGAAGCCGATGCCGTTCCCCACAACTGGATGCCGTGTGTCCATATTGGGTTCAATATGGTTTTGTAGGTGGTGATTTTATTTTCCAAACTGAGAGTAAGCTGGGAGCCAATAAGCCAGTGGAGTTGAGCCATTTTTAATTTCAATTGTGTGTTTTTTGAGTCAATGTGATTTTTCCAGGTGAGACGTCGATCAAGGTGAATACCCAAGTATTTAATATGGTCATGAACGGGTACGGTACTACCGTGAATAGTGAGAGCTGGGCTGGGCTGTCTAAGAGAGAATGTAACCTGTGCACTCTTAGAGGCATTTACTTTTATCTTCCACTTCTCGAGCCAAGATTCTAATGTATGTATATGAGACTGCAACTGTCTAAAAGTCAATAATGGGCCAGTGCTCATGCAATGCTCATGAATGTAGTTTCATCAGCGAAAGTTGAAGTTTGACTTAGGGAATAAACAGGCATGTCAGAGATGTCTGTAAAGAGAGCTGAGCTATATTTCCGATCTTCGAATGTTTTTCTGATATGGGTTACTATACGGTGTACTTGTTCCATCGTTCCATGACCCTTACGAAACCCAAAATGGTACAAAATTTTAAGAAAGACCTTTTAAAACAGTTTAGATAAAATAGAGAGTAAACTTATGGGTCGATAGGATGTAATTTGTGACAGTTCCTTTCCAGGTTTTGGGATCATTATTATTTCCGACAGCTTCCATGATCGAGGAAAGTATCCAATTAAAGTATAGCATTACATATAAATAAAACTAATTTGAGGATATTGTGGGGAAGTTCTGATATCATTTTCGCTATTATTTTATCATGTAAGATTGAATATAAGATTCATATCTTTTATGAAATTGTGCTTAATGAAGTATTTTGCCTTATAGGATTTTAACAATATTAACTGTAATAAAGTTATATGATAGATGAAGTAAGGACAATTGCAAAATATTGGAAGAAATTGGAAGATGTATGAAGCCATTTATGCATCATATTGCACAGATCTGAAGCAAAAGAACTTTTAGATTAAGACAAAGGAATTGTAAAAGCTGAACCATTGCAATGAATCCGAATTCAACTTATATCCAAGTGAACAAGACGTGATTGACCTTACAAACAGATTATTACAATAACTTGTGCTGCGAAAATGTGTGCGGACATCAAAGAATTATCTTAAAGGAACCAGGTTCTGCAAAAGATATACAGGGATTATTCGCGAATCGCTTTGCCTTTTAGGCAATCCCCGTTTTTAATTGGCACAGTCAGTAGGATTACGGCTCAACGTAAGATCCACTAACAGTGATTTTTTGTTTGTGTCAGTAATTCGCAAAAAGGACTTTTACGCAGATAACCTATTAATCCTGTGGAAAAAGTTTAAATAAATAAGTCCTGAAACTGTGAAGAAGAGACAATTAAAAAAAAACTTTAAAAAAATTATAAAAAAAAACAAAATAAAGACGTAAACAATTCTAAAACAAATGAGACACAGTATAAAACAAAAAACATTCACTTGAAAAGAGAAGAAACAAATCATACAAATCAAAAATAAATAAAAAATTTACATAGTAAAAAACAAGAGAAAACTGCAATTTTGGGAATAATTTTAAAATAAATTCAAAAGTAACCTACTGGCGAATGTGGCCCACCAGGTCCAGAGGAGAGCGCTTGATATCGTTCCATTAAAGTGTTATTTGAGGAAGTTACAAAACTTCGACGGAAGACTTCTCTACGTTTTGTACCAATATAGATGATAGATAACGAATACAATGATTGTAAACCCTAACAACCAGGCCAAGAAAATTCAAAAATATCTGAAAATGTTCAGTTAATTGTCTCCCGGGGACCAGTCTTCTCTATATGCTCCTTAGAGACCATTAGACTAAAGTTAGATACCACTTTTGGTTACGTGATTTTCATAAGTTTCTCAATGGAATCTAAGGAAGCCACGCCGCCAAAATTGCATATGGAACAAAGACTATGCCAATAAATGGCGAAAATTTCAAAATTTATTATTAAGGTGATGACATACAGGATATAAAGACCCTGTAATTTATTTACCTCACATTAATGTGATGAAAATATACATAATGTATAATATCAATCAGTTTAGGACAGATCATTTGTGTGCCAAAGAAGTTAATGCTTTTAATACACAATAATAATAATAATAATAATAATAATACAAGAGATAATTTATCTTTTACTAGGGAAATCAAGCATTCCAGTAATACCACGAATATAGGACCAATACATTTCAAGATGTACGGATACCCTACCATCCACACTGAAGAGGTCAAACAGTAAAATAACGCGATAATTGATGACAATTGATTAAAAGCGCGACAATTGATGATAAATATCATATCTCGTTGTTAGATGATATGTTGGATAAATTATGTAGAGCAAAATATTTTCCACTTTGTACGTAACAAAAGGATTTTTGCCAACAGAAGATGACAATGGAAATCCATTAAATTAATTAAAAAAATATCCCAGCTATATGAACTATGTTTTAAAACCTGTGTAGTATACTTAAATGACATTTTAGTATTTTCGACATCAATTCAGAAACATATCACGAGTTCAGAAAAACATTTCGAAAAACTGATAAAAGCAAACCTTAAAGTGACATTAAACAAATCGGACTTTCTAAAGAAAGAGACTGAGTTTTTCGGATACATTGTAACAAGAGATGGAATTCAACCATAATCCGAACGGTAAAGACTATAAGGAAGAACAATTTAAATGTTTCATATACATAATACACAGATTTAAATAAAACATTTACTATAACTGCGGATGCCAGAAATTATGCCATAGGAGCAGTACTTGCTCAATCTGCATGACCGATAGCATTTATCTCAAGAACACTTACTGAACACGGAATAAAGTATAGCCCAACAGAAAATAACTAGATTAATAGGAGCTTTATCCAGAATTAAAGAATGCAATTCATTGACGAAAAAACGGAAATACAAGTATGCCAACTGCGACGTTTAAATGAACACTTACAAAAAAAATCAATTTGCATGGGAATTGTGCAATAAGGAAGACGACATTATAAAAAGATTATAGTCTGTGTTTGAAACAAATTAAGGAATTAGCAGAGGTAAGGAAAGCTGAGAAATTAGTTTCACTTATACCTACCTAATAAGTGTATAAATATCGGAAAAAGACACTATAGAGAAAGAGAAAGTATTTCATAAAAATATAATAATGTACACCGAAGACAATTTCAACGATCAGCTAAAGCACAACTATAAGATGAGTTGATGAAAAATTTCTTAACAGCAATTTACTGTGGGAAAGTAGATATGTGGTTATTAAATCGGCTAATAATGTATGTGACCACGATAGATAATTTTTCCAAATAAGTAGCGATTGTGGAAATCTCTGATAAAACTCCACTTAATTTCATCAAGACATTTGAAAATTATTCCCTCCCTGCTATTGAGCCCTCCTTCAGAAACGCTTTATTTGTAGACTTTGTCGAAAACCAAGAAATTCAGTACAATTTTTCAACAAATGATCACACAGGCAATTCGGATGTAGACTTCATAGCAGTCTAAATTAACATATCGCACCCTAAATACAAAAGGGGCACAACTCAAAAATTGTCAAAATCTACTTTTTCCCATAAACTGATTCACATTACACATCTCTAACTACTATAAAAATTTCCGTCTCTTCACTATCTTCTTTAACTGGAAAAATGCCGTTATGTCTATTTTTATGTCAAGTGTGTTGCTTCTGCACGATCAACTAAAGAGAATTAGTTGCGTTTACGTGCACAAGAACGACTGATTACTTATATTACACATATAGAGTTTTTTTTTTTTCAAGTTCTGCCTCTATCACTGCAAAAAGTGATAAATTTCGTGGTATATTATTTTGCATTGTGCGTCTTTTGTTGTAAAAAGTGAGTTCAATTAACAGTATTATTTATTTATGTGCTTTCTTTGATTAAATAATCGTGAGCGTCGTAAATTTTATAATTTTTTTTTATTTTAAAGTAGAAAAAAGAATTAAATGTTAATTATATTGATATTAGACATTTGTTTGTTTACTTATTGTACATACTTTTTGTAAAATCTTAAATTATTTTCAATAAAAAATCTAATTTTTAGTTGTGACCCCTTCGATGAAATTGTATTGCCCAAACCTTGAACATTACTCAAGTACAATGGACACTGATTATAGTGTGACTTTGCGCAATGATGATAGTAGCACTAATGCATTTAGTGACTCTGGGAGTGAATTTTGTTTGTCTGGAAAAAGTAAAAGCAGCACCTCGGAAGAATACTCAGAAGAAGAAGAAGATATGTATAACAAGATTAAATAGGAAAAGAACTCGTTCTAGATATACATCTCACAACAAGAAACAACAGAAATAAAAATCTTTAAGAAACGCAGGAGCCACTTATACATACATCACCTTCCAAGTCGAAAAAAATGTAAATGCCAGGTGTATAAGGCCACCGTGCGGAGCAAAGTGCCGACTTCGATGCAATGAACTAATTTCCGAATCGATCCGCCTTGAAATATTTAAGAAATATTGGGGTTGCAGTGACTTGCAAAGGCAGAGAGAATTTATAGCCAGCCATATGAAAGAAATTAAACCAAAATACAGATACACCTGTACAGATGGGCTTCGCAAACTTAATAACGCTTTTTTCTTTGAGCTCAACTCAATGCCTATTAGAGTGTGTAAGACTTTTTTTAAAGCAACCCTTGATATAAATGATGGCTGTTATTACAAACATTAAACATTTTTTTACCAATGACAATTTTAGCTTATGCACCAATTATTCGGAAAGACTATCGCTTCCACAAATAAAGCAAAAGGATATAAAAGAACTGGTGAATAAAAATCATATTCCAAAAAAATTTTATAAGTCATATTAAAAAAATTTATTTATAACATAGATTCAATGGCATTTAAAAACGAAAACTTTTGAAGATACTCTTTTTTAATATGTTGAACTATTTTGATTTCTACTTTGTGCTACTTTGATATGTGTTGATGAAATGAATAAAGCTTTATTTTAAAATAGAAACATTTAAATAAAAACATACATTTTATCACTCCTGTGAATTTTTTTATTATTCTTATTCTTCTATTCAGTCGACGGTTAGGAAACTTACAAAAGTAAAACATTTTATCAGTTGAAAAGGCACAACTTGAGATAATATCACTAGTTAATCGAAAAAATTTCAGTTAAAGAGTCATAAATCAAAATTTTGTTTTATTTTCGCAAACATAATATAAAATTTAAAAAAATATAGATAACCTTCTTCAATATTGCATTTTTTCATAATGGAACAATATTTTCTTTAAATATTGCAACCATTTTTATATAAACGGTTTTTTGCCTCCACTGAATAATACAGAATTTTGAGTTGTGCCCCTTTTGTATTTAGGGTGCGATATATAAACATTGAAAGTAAGAGAAGAATAATAAGAAGAATATAACATTATTTTAATGACAATAAATAACAAACATAAACTAAATTTAACAAGATTTGGCTAGTATTCCGTGGGAAGAAATGTCACTAACAGCACATAAATTATTGTCATGGAAAAATAATTATTGAAAATAATATTCTTTCTTTAGGAGAATTTGCAGAAGAATCTCAAGAATCGAGAAATTGAGACTTTAAGAATGTTCAGCAGTTTACCTCAAGAAAATGTTCTAGACAGTCTCAAATTAGGACATTTTCTATAATCATATCTTATCATCAGATCACCTATGAAACGTTGCATTTACCACAGAAACTTAACTCTTAAAAATAGTAAAGAATTTAATGATTTGCTGTACTTTTTAGATATGCAATAGTGCGAATCGAATTATTTCACTGAACTAAAATAACTGTTTATAAATTTAAAAGTACAAGTAAAAATATGTATTATCTTATGAAAATCAAATGATATGGGGGTATGTTTCACTCAGACATTAGGTATGTACTACCTTTTTACAGCAGAAAATATCAATTTCACTGCTAGGTGCTAAAATTCTAAAATTGTGTTCAACAGCTTTACACTTGGAAAGTATGAGACACAAAAATTGTGTATAAGGGGTTGGAAATTGTGTTTACTGTTCAGAAATGTATTTTTAAAAAATTTAAAATTAAGTTGAGTTAGAAATGACAGAGGATTGATCCAAAAGTTGATCAATTTGTTTGCGATGTACCAGAATGGCTACGGCTCTGTGTGCTCTGTTTTGATTCTGAGACCCAGCTTTGGCAAACACCCAATATCTTGCAAATTTTACCAGGTTTAGTGCAATTGATTGGACGATAACCATGAAACCATGGATATGTAGTTTAAATTTGTCAATTGTATAGGGTGTTCATGAACAGACTTTTTTAAAATTTTAGCAGGAATTGTGGAAAAATGCAACATACAAAAATTTTTACTTCTACAGTTTACGAATGAGGGGTTAAGAAATTAAATATCGGAAAATTGGCGAATTTGTACTATTTGTACTACTACTACTACTACTACTACGAATGCACATAGATTGCACATTCACTCCCCTTAGGATACCACACAAGTAAATCGGCTGATTTATCAATGCCCAGTTAGCATTTTGTGATATTTTTGATCATATATGAGTCTTTTATGACTCCCCTCCGCGATAAAAACGAGCATAAATGCGCTCATTTTCTGATCATAAAAGACTGTTTTGTCGGGAGAAAATGGTACCCTACCCGCGACTCATCCTGAAGAGTCTTTTATAAGTCGCTATATTGGTCAGTTTCGAGTCGCTTTCGAGTCGTCATGTAATCATTTATGAGTCGTTTTTGGGTCATTTGTTAGTCTTTTTTGTAACTATTTTCGAGTCATTCCTCAGTCGTTTCTGAATCATATTCGAGTCTTATTTGAGTCATTTGTTAGTCTTTTTTGTAACTATTTTCGAGTCATTTCTCAGTCGGTTTTGAATCATATTCGGATCTTATTTGGGTCAATTGTTAGTCGCTTTTATAATAATTTGCGAAACTTTTTCGAGTCATTTCTTAGTCGTTTTTGTAAAGATTTTCGAGTATTTTCCGAGTCATTTGTTAGTCGTTTTTATAATCACTTACGACTGAGTTTTAACATGTATTTTTATCCTTCGCGCTTCAAAAATAAAATATTCAATCAATGTAAATTATTCCAATAACTTTATTTAAATATATTTTTACCAACTCCATTATAAATAAAATATATTTTAAACAAACAACTAAAATTTAATGAAATGAAAAAAATCATGTTATTATTATTTTTATTAATTATTTATTTTTAAATATTATTCTCACTTTTATTAACTGCAGCAGCACTTCACTACACGGTTCGACTTGTAATAATAACCAAATATTACAATTATCAACTGTTGAACTTTTGCTTCAATAACAATGCCCGTTATAAACAAAAACAACATCATAACTAGAACTTTATCATCATTGCAAAACAAGACACAAAACAGGCACATTTGAAACACCCGCATGATCGATTTCTGATTGCTGTATATATTGTTGTTATATTTTCAGGCGCGCAACTATTCAATCTCTTTCTCTCTATTGGACTCTTGCTTCAAAAACAATGCAAGTTGTCCCGCTATAACACAACGATCACTTTATCATCAGCCTGCTGCTCGAAATATCACTGCAGAACAACGCTCAAAACAAGCTTATTTCAAACATCCGCATGATTCATTTCTTATTGTTGTATATTTTGTTAGTGTATGTTCAATAAAACTCTTAAAAAGCATAAACATGACTCATTTTCGACTCCTTGGTCAGTTGCGAAACTGATTAAGCAGCAAAATAATCGCTAAAAGGAGTCGAAAAAGACTCAGTTGGCTGATTACGATCTTCCGTGATCTTCCAAATGCTGACTGGGTGGTCAGTGGTCGCTCGGTCTTCTACATTTATCAGGTGGAGCATTTCGAACTGTTATAATTTTGTTAATTCCGAGCATTTTTTGCAGCAACACAAAACGACGTTGGGTGAAGATATACGAGTATGTAAGTCGGTTTACCTGACTCCAATTTTTATCCTGTATTATTAATTTTTTTTTACCGAATTGGCGTGTCTTTTGGTGTGGGTAATCACCAAAAATGCTAAAGGAAGTAATATTTCTATTCGCAAAGGAATTTGCACGCTCCTGACAAGGCCTGGGAAAATGCATTCTCTGCTCATCATGATCCTGAAATAGTTTTATAGTTATAGTGTCACCTTTTTGCTATTAAAATAATAGAATATTATAGCTGTGTATTTTATTATTTATAGCAAAGTTTGTTGAATAGTATATCTGCAAATAACCAAAATGGCAATGATGTTGAAGCAAATGCCAGTATAAATGAAAACTGATTTGTGAAAAGTTATCATTTTCGGTACTTTCTGCAGTTGTGCAATTTATTTCTTAGTTAAGAACAACATTCGTTTGAAATTTACTGATACCGGAATGAATCATTCCCGCTCCAACCATGTTCAGTCATGGATAAAATTTATAATAGAAAGGAATAGGAATATTGGTTCCGCAATTACGCCCTGTCGGTTTCAGTAAAGAGTTTGACTGATATGCACATACATAAAAAATTCCCCTAGAGATAACAAATTTTACGAATAGCCTGTGCTCCAAACAGATCATCAGTCCTGCAAATAATTTTATTAGGCACAAGGCATTCTTACTAATAAAAATTACCGCAAAAAAAAAAAAATAAGCGCTCAAATTATAAAAATCTGACAACAAACACTAATATCGCCGTCGGTGACCGACCGTGACGCGATAGTTTGTACATGCGATTATCGTTCATCTGATCGCAACGTTCATCTGATTCAACCTCGCATACAGCCACATGTCATTATTTGAGCGGCGATCCCCTCGGTGCGGAACACTTCGAGTAGTCGAGTAATCGACTGAATGCTTCTCAAACTGTGATGTTCGGAATCGTCGTTAAACTGTAAGTCACATTGAATGAGTCTAAATATAGAATGCGTGTAGGCTCTGCCGTCTCTCATTCCTGATATGCAAGGGATTTTGATTTAAATATTTTCTCATCGTAGTAGAATGCAGTCCTAGTACCCTTTGATACTGATGATACAAGCTCGGCACACAGAGAAATATTTTCTTATAAATATAAACTGCTATAAGTGGCAGGAGGAAGCTCTCTCATAGAAGGCAGGAAACTCCTCAGTTTCAAAT
>JAHXMU010013099.1:0-14918 GCA_019455685.1 Philornis downsi
CAACAGTGACAGTGGGCGGCAAGTGAAAGGCGGCAGAAACAACGACGCAAACTTGCACTTTTCATAATTATGTGTGGGAAAAGTATTTACCCTTTCTTGCAGCCTGCCTCTGCCGTGCCCTCTCTATCTTCCTCTCTAGCCTACTACCGTTAGCGCTATCTGTCCTAACGAGTGCTGTTGGAGGCGCTTCAAACTCCGGAAACATTAACGAGTAAAAAACAAAATGGTGACATGAAAATCATTTTAACAAGTGCAGTCATCCATCCACTCATTCCTCATCTCTAGAGCCATTTCCATCGTCGACTGAATGACATCGACACAATCAGCTTGTCGACTTTTTAGCTTGTTTTTCTCCTTGTTTCTCATCAGGTTCCGAGGGAAAATCGTTAAGCAATAAGGAAACGCTTAATTATGAAGATATTTTTCACTTAAATGTGGCAAAAATCAATGGGAGCTTTCGCCTCCTCCTCTTCCTCCTCCTCTTCATGTCTTCCATGGTTTCATTTTAATGTCATGTTTCAATTTTATTTTCAGTTTGTATTTCAATAAAAGGATAATGTGTGGCAAAGTGGTTGGCTACAATCGTGTAAGCTTAAATGTTTTACGTCTGCATAAGGGGGTTTTGTTTTTTGTCTTCTGCTTTTACTCGAAAATCCTTAAGGATAATCGCACTGAAAATGATTATGTGGGTATGGTTGGTTTCACCAAGGAGGGAATGATCGCATTGAATCAATTGAATTTGCTCGAAGCATAGCACGAAATATTATTAAGATGTTGGATATGTCCTTACTAAGGAAGTGATCAAGAAATTAAAGAAACCGTTGGGGCAGGAAATACGAAGATGGACCATAAATAATATTGCTTAAATATTTGGGACGAAGCTAATAAATATGTATGGATATGTTAATACGTAGATGAAAATAACATTATGTATTATGAAGCGATAGAGAAATATTTCCGAAATTATGGACTTCTTTGGATGAAGGCTAAATTTGTACCTTTAGTCGCGCAGCTAGCCGACATAGAGGTCTCTGAATAAAGGCTGTGGCACTCAGGGTTTTATTTCATTCTTTTGTATAAAAAGTTCAAAAAAGAATTAACTGGGATTTGCATGAAAATCAACTCATAAGGATTCGCTAATTAGCAAACATGTAAACCATATTGATATAACCTACCGCGGGCATTGGGTTACCAGCGCTCTGGATACGTCCGAAGGTAAGCGCAAGGTTGGGTCTGAACAAGATTAGATTAAAAAATATTGAAATCGTTCAGAACACATAATACAAAGTTATCCATTTAATGGTTTCCAAACCGCCGATCTGGCAAAGCTGTCAGCTATTAAATATCAGCTGTTAAATATCATCTGAAGTGTCATCCGAAGAACGCGTAAAAATAGTTAAAACCTACTAAAAAAAATGGTGATTCAAAGGTAGGCACTTTTCTTCGTGCCTTAAAAGGTGATTATGGTCATCATAATCGGCCTACTGTGCAAGGAATTTGCAATTTTATAAAAAAAAATTGAAGAGACTGGAAGTATTACAGTCCGCAATACGCGCGTCCGATAATTCGAGTTTCAATTCAGAGCGCTATGGTCGTGTGATAACCGACTTTTTTGGCCTGCAATTGAAGTTTATGAACTGGACGATATGTGATTTCAACAAGACGGTGCCACAAGTCACACAACATGACCACGATTTTGCCTTTATTGCATAAGAAGTTTCCAGAAAGCGTAACTTCACGTCATGGCGATGTCAATTGGTCACCAAGGTCATGCGATTTGACGCCGTTAGACTTTTTTTGTTGGGCTACGTCAACGATCGAGCTTACATGGTTAATCTCCAAACGTTGGAGCATTTGAAAACCAACATTCGTCAAGTTATCGCCAAGATACCGCCCGAAATGTACGAAAAAGTGGTCGAGAACTACCTCAAAAGGCTCCGATGGTGCAACCAATCGAAATACTCGTACTTTAAATGACATTATATTTCGTACATATGGCCAAGGTCCAAGCATTATAATGAAATAAAAGTTTCATCGAGATCATAGCTTTATGTGTGTTGGCAAAAATAATTCAACATTTTAACCAAGTAGATTAACATTAGCTATAGCTCTTCAAATGGACATGCAGAATTGCGACTGTTTCCTAAACTTTCCAGCTTAAAAAATAACAAATGGAGTATTTTCTGCTGATCATTGAATTGAATTGCATTTAATTAAATTGCATTGCTTCGAATTAAAATTTCATAATATCAAATTACACTGAATTAAATTGAATTACATTGAATTGCTTGTAACAAACAATTTGTAAATATTGGAAATTGTAAAAATTAACTATTTATTTGCTTGTGTAAAGGCCCCTTCAAACAACCATTTTGTTACGCCCATATGGCAACCCAGCGGGGCCTGGTTGAAATTAGCGAGATACTTATTTCCTTTTTCCGCCAGCCGCCAAGCGAACCACTTCGCCAGCCGCTCTCAATGTACAAATAAAACCTGAAATAATGTAGGCTAACCGTTATCTTTTCCTCTTTTCCAATACGAAACCTCCTCGTAAGTATACACATCCCGCTAAGAACCTAAGTTCTTCCACAAAACCTCCAATCTCTCTCACGGAACCTAAGTTCCAAATCAAATCTTCAGAACAAATCTGACAGATTTACACTCCAGCAATTGCATTTTATATTATTATTAAAACGACCATATCCTCTCATGATATTAGAACCAATTCGACTGATCTCAAGTTCATCTGATGTTTGTTTTTGCGATTTATATAATGGATAAAAGCATCAGACAAATAATTTGTCTCAAATTTTGCTTTGCAAATGTAGTTTTATGCGTCAAATCACTGAAAATGTTACAGAAGATTTTTAGTGAATCGACTTTATTAAAAAAAATAAAAAATTGTATATGAGTGGTACAGTGCATTTAAAAGTGGTCGGGATGTGGGAGAAGATTTGTGCCGCTCTGGAAAATCAAAACATTAATAAAACGATGATTGAAAATAGCCATTTAAATTTAAATTTCAGCAAATAGCTGATGAAGTTTTTGTGCCTCACAAATTAATTCGTAATATTTGACGCGACTTGTTGGATATGTAACGTTTGCAAAAACTGAATCGCGTGAGAGTCGCTGAAGACATGCAGAATGAGTCAATTCCGATCCCACATTCACAAAACGTATTATAACTGGTGATGAGACATGAGTTTGACATGCAAACCAATCTGAACTCTTTGGAAAGCCTCCATCCAACTGACTCAAAAAATGAAAAAATTGGCATGATTTTCTTATTCCATCAAAACTTAAGGTAATGAGTTTGTCATGCAAACCAATCTGAAATCTTTGGAAAGCCTCCATCCAACTGACTCAAAAAATGAAAAAATTTACATGATTTTCTTATTCCATCAAAACTTAAGCTTATGAGTTTGACATGCAAATCAATCTGCAATCTTTGGAAAGCCGCCTTCCAACTGACTCAAAAATGAAAAAATTGGCATGATTTTCTTAGTCTATCAAAACTTAAGGTAATGAGTTTGTCGTGCAAACCAATCTGCAATCTTTGGAAAGCCGCCTTCCAACTGACTCAAAAATGAAAAAATTGACATGATTTTCTTAGTCTATCAAAACTTAAGGTAATGAGTTTGTCATGCAAACCAATTTGCAATCTTTCGAAAGCCGCCTTCCAACTGACTCAAAAATGAAAAAATTGGCATGATTTTCTTATTCCATCAAAATTTAAGGTAATGAGTTTGTCATGCAAACCAATCTGCAATCTTTGGAAAGGCGTCATCCAACTGACTCAAAAAATGAAAAAATTGACATGATTTTCTTATTCCATCAAAACTTAAGGTAATGAGTTTGTCATAAAAACCAATCTGCATTCTTTGGAAAGGCGTCATCCAACTGACTCAAAAAATGAAAAGATTGACATGATTTTCTTATTCCATCAAAACTTAAGGTAAAGTTGACTGTTTTCTTTCATTATCGCGGCACCGTGCATTCAGCATTTTTGCCAGAAGGTCCAGCTATAAGTAAAGAACGTTATCTGGGTACTATTCGGCATTTGAGAGAGCAAATTCTTCGAAAAAGGCAATGTTTGGAGAGAGAATGAATTTTCTATTACCATGACGTGCCACCTTACAAGGCCATCAATGTGAAAAATTTCTGTTCAAAAGCTAAACAAATATCATCGAATAACCACTGTATTCATACGATATGCGCCGGCTGACCTTTTGTCTTTCTAAGACTCAAATTACCATTTCGAGGCATCAGTTTTCAGTTGATTGATGGCGTAAAGGAAATTTAGTATAAAGATTGGGAACAGTTTACCAAGTATTATGCATCTGAAAAGCTCAATTTAATGAAAACTACTTTTTGATCATATAAAATCGAAAGACATCACAAGCACTCGCTTATAAAAACATTTGTATTCGATTTTCTTTCTAGTCTAGTCTTTGACTTACTAGCATAAGACTTACAGATCATTACACCAGGTATGCTGATGGGGATCTGTGGATGGACCCAAAATAGCTTTACAGACAACATGGCAAAGCTTCTGTTTTTTAATCAAGCTCTGCAAACAGATTTATTGGACGCGATTTTTAATAACCATAACAATAAAGTTCTAATATACAGGTCGAACTAAACATAAATAATATAAAATAAATTAATATAGATCAAGGCGATAATTTTCCTGTACTCGAAATTTCTTTTAATTTAACGATAAATTTTTAATTTTTTTTTAATTTAAGAAACTTTTTTAAATTTTTTTTTTATTTGGAATTTAAAAAAGGATCAATGACACGTAATTAACATACCAATATTCTACTACTAAATTAATCTACCGCCACAGTCGATAATTTTTTGAAATTTTTGAAATCTATTATATATTTGAAATCTGTTATACATATGATCAAAATAATAAGTACACCATATATTTTTTTTAAAGGCTCGTAGGCGAAAATTTATTTAAATTAAAAGAAAAAGCAAATACTAATTTATTTTGTTATAACATTAGAAATAAAATAAATACTAAAACAATAACAAAAAACAAAAATTAAATACAGTATTTTTCAAAAAGTAAGAAACTAATAAGTACATTTAGTTAAAATAAGCACAACAGAAAAAAATCAAGTTTTTTCTGCTAAATTGGCTGAGTTTCGTTAAAAGGCGGTATATCCACCTTTATTTTCAATCATTTTGTTGACTCTTTTTGGCATGCTGGCAATAAGCTTCCCGCAGGTTTCTACTGGTATTTCATACCAAGTTTTTTGAACAAAATTCCATAACTGATCCTTACTTTTAAAAACCTCCTTTCCAATTCTTTGTTTCAACTCTCCCCAAAGATTTTCGATTGGATTTCAGTCCGGAGATTGACTTGGCCAGTCAAGAAGGGCAACATTATTATCTTGGAACCAATCCTTTACCAACTTAAAAGTATGCTTCGGATCGTTATACTGCTGGAATGTCCATCTGAGGGGAATACTTTCCACAGCATAGTTCAACATCGTATTTTTCAAGGTATCTTTGTAGTGGAATCTGGTCATAGTGTCGGGAATTCGATGTATCGGACCGAAACCATACCACGAGAAATAACCCCAGACCATAATATTGCCGCCCCCGTGCTTGACCGTCTTCTTTGTAAAGCGAACATGGAAATTCCTTACCTTTAGAGCGTCGAACATTCCGGTCACAGTCGTTTTCAAATACATTAATTTTTGTTTCATCGCTCTACAAAATGTTTCGCCATTTTTTTCACCCTCTTCTCCGGACCAACTGGAATGACTTCTTGCAAACGAAAATCTAGCCGTTAAATTTGTTTTTGTCTAAGCAAAGAAACTCTTCTGGCTATCCGTCCTGGTAAATGTGCTTCTTGTAGTCTACGACGAACCGTTCGCGATGAAATTACATTTCTAATTTCTGCTGAAATCGCTCTTGAAGACACAAACGGGTCATTTTTCGCAAGTGTTACAATACGGATATTTGTTGTTTTTGAAGTTTTTTTTGGGTCTTCCGCGAGTTTCGACGGATTTTTTGCTTTTAAAGCAATTTGTACAAAAAATAGTGACCGATTCATAGCTTCTTTCTCTTAATCTTGAAACAATTTTTCTCTCCTCCGGAGAACAATGACTTTTTCGACTCATGGCTGATTTTTGTTTACTATATATTTTGTTATGAATAAAGATAAACAACAGTATAATAACCAGCCTTTCCAAAAAGACTACAGCAGACTGCGACAATATTAAAGAATTGAGGACTGTATTTATTATTTTGACCAAGTACTGAAATCACATCTGAAC
This sequence comes from Philornis downsi, assembly GCA_019455685.1. NCBI lineage: Eukaryota > Metazoa > Arthropoda > Insecta > Diptera > Muscidae > Philornis > Philornis downsi. The sequence continues at coordinate 6,297 of JAHXMU010013099.1, forward strand.
AAAACTAACTCACAATGAAAACACTGGGAAAGCCCCAGTTTTGTTTTTCTTTTTAAAGGCATTACCATATTAAAGTTATTTAAATGAAAAAGAATTGCCATGTTTACTTTCCGTTATAGTAACTAAAATTAAACATAAAGCAAAAATATGCAGGTGTACTTATTTTTTCGACCATATGTGTAAATGTTTTTTATAATAGCCAATGGTTTTAAATATTAACATTTGTTAATGGCAAGTAAACCTGGTACACAGTAAAAGAATATCCTTCTATTAGCATTGCATTTTTTTTTTAAATTACGTATATTATCAGTAAAATGCAATCACTTTTCCCGATACACCCTTTAATGTCTATATTTGTATAACTAAATCTCCATTTTATCTTTTCAAAATAAAACGTTTAGCCTGAGGTATTTATGATTTATTTTTCATTTTATAGATTTATTCTTTGAAATTGTTTCTTCTTCCAATTATGCTTAGGAAATTGAAATAGAAATGCATGGATTTCAGTAGATTCAATTGCAACTTGAGGTTGATTTAATGCACATAGATCTGCATACGATGGGCAAATCAAGGAGAAGGTAATCAAAAACAATCAATTTGGAGAGTATCAAGCAAATTTCAGATAAAAAAAAGAATGAGATATCTTGAATAAAATATGTATTTAAATGAAATCAAAGCAATTAATAAATTGTGGATATTTTTTAAACAAATATCTTATTGCTCTACACAAATGACATATCAGTAGCTTTTAGCAATTTGATAATGGTTTTCGATTTGGCACCACTTTCACAAAATTTATAGACTCATTGTGTAAGAAAATTAGGAAGTACATTTTTAAGCTTCCTAATATTAATTCGACTATACAACTAGGTACTATGTTCTTTTCTAGAGAAAAATATTACACGAGACAGACACTGTTTACTCGTGGAAAAATTTCTCGGCGTTGCCAGTCCCAAAACTAGCCGACCTAATGCATAGATGATGCCAGTAGTTTGAAAAAAAAATTATTTTGGTAAAAAGTGGTAACCTTATAAAACATATGTTTTAAGTTTGAAGATGCCACGTTGTTTATTATTTTTATTTAAACTATCAAAATGAAACGATCCCAATAAATTTTTAAATATGAAAAAAATTGGTCACCATTATGTAATGCAATATTTCCATTTGAACGTTCTCAGTCCAACCAATATTAAAGCCGAGCTATATGCTACTATGGGCGAGTCTGTTTCTTCGTTTACGACTGAAAAATATTCAATAGCAGAGTTTAAACAAGGTCGTACAAGCTGCCAAGACGAACACCGTAATGGGTGACTAATTAAGGTGTCCACGCCAGACACGGTAAAGAAAGTCCTCAAAATGGTATTAGATGATCGTCGGCTGAAGATGCGTGAGCTAACTGAAGTGATAGATATTACAAAAAGTATTATACATCGTATATTGACCGAAGATTTAAAGATGAGGAAGCTGCGCCCAAGATGGGTGTCGCGCTTGCTTTCAATATAGCAAAAACAGCGTCATGAAGATGTTTCAGTACAGAGTTTGGGACGATGTTTCACCGCAATAAAGCCGAATTTTTGCATCCATTTATAACCATGGGTGAAACGTGGATCCACCACTTCACACCTGAGACAAAACAACAGTCAAAGCAGTGAACTAAAATAGGAGAATCGTGTCCAAAGAAGGGAAGACGGTTCCATCTGCAGGTAAAATCATGGCGTCTGCTTTTCGTGGATGCTCATGGGATTATTTTTATTGATTATCTTCAGAAAGGAAAAACCACCGATGGCGCAGATTATGCTGATTTATTACAGCGTTTAGATGATGAAATTGTAAAAAGAAAAAAATGCCGCATTCGGTGAAAAAATAAGTGTTGTTTCATCAAGACGGAGCAAATGGTCGCCAAACCAGTATTGACGCTCAGGAAAGGTTTGCTGAGTGTTTGGTGAGACTGGCAAGGAATCATTTAACATGAATGCGCCCCTGCCGCCAAAAATCTTAGTTTGAACCTGTACTGGCAGAAATTGGACCACCTGAAGGAAGCAATCATCCACAAGCTGCCAGCTTTTTCCAATAGCAGAGTAATTGTTTTCCATTTCCAGGCCACACATCTCGATATCTACCCGCTATAAGCTGCGGAATGTTGGTTGGGAAGATCTTATGCATCCACCTTACAGCCCGGATCCGACACTAAGTTAGTATTAAGTGTTTCTGTCGTATGATATTTCAGGTGAAGAAATCGCCTCGAAAAAAGTTTATAAAAACCGGGTGACGAGGATTTCTATGGGAGAAGCATAATGGAATTGCGTCGAAGAAGGCAACAAGTTATGGAATAAAATGGTGTACCTTTGACATAAATCGGATGATTCTAACCATTGCGAAATGAAGCCTTTAATGTACGAGTATGCAATGTAAAAACAATGGATATTTTTTGAGAACGTTTTCGGGAACGATTTGGGACAAATCTCAGTAATTTTGCTTACTGCAAAACCGGAGCTAATTTAGCACATGCGTATTTGAATTTTTTTTAACAATTCTATTTTCTTTAAATAATTTTAAATATTTCTGAGAAAGTTAAATATATGCCGATGTGGAAATATTCTTTTTCAAGCGAATACATAAAAAGGTGGAAATAAAAAATAATCCCATATTTATTGAGCTGCGAGAATCAGTCAGAACAAAACCAATTGATTGCCCTGTTGTAGGTTCTCAAATAAAAGCCGATAGATCGTGCCCATGTTGATACCGTGAAGAAAAAAAATGATCCCCCTAGCGGATACTGGCCCTTTCGCTATCACCAACGAAAAGCTTCGAAGGAGGTATTTGCTCTTTAAGAAAAAGTTATGCTGTATTAAAAAGCCTGCAAATTTTGTAAAGTAATTTGTCATTCATTGAAAAAAAAAAATAATAATGCGCATTACAGGATAATTTTTTCTGGAAATCAATTTTTTAAAGCACGCAAATTCTTCTAAAGTCGGAAAAAATATTGCTCGATTTTCCTTCAGACAGTCTTGGAATCTAAGAGCATGCCGGACAGATTAAATATTTTTCGAAAGGAGCCTAAGAATATTATTTTGGATTTCCAAAAACTGAACTCGTTGTAATAATATGGCCCCCAGGCTTATATTTAGTTTAGCACAACGTCGCAAAAATGAGAACAAAAAAATACTTTACACGTAAATTGAAAAAAAAAAGTTAAAAAATAAAAAAATTGTTGACGACGAACCATTACCGAGTCATGGGATCTTGAAGATCAAAATTAACTTAGGTTTAAAATCACAGCTAATTTTAGTATAAAAAAATACTTTTGAGAAAATGGAATGGAATGGATGAAATGGAAAATAAAAAAATTATTTTAGAATTTTTCTGAGATAAAAAAATGAAAAACTATTTTAGGACTTTTCTGAGATAAAAAAATGAGACATTATTTTAGCATTTTTCTGAGATAAAAAAATTAAAAATTATTCTAAAAATATCACGAAGAAGAGAAGAAAGAAAGAAAATTAAACATTGCTGTAAAAAAAGTATTAAAAGAACAACAAAAACATTTTTTTTAATTTAAAGTGATACCGATATATGTCTTAACAGTCTGTCTTCAAATACATCATTAATTAAAGCAAAATAAAGAAAAAAAAAAAAAAACAATGAAATAAAACTGAAAAATTTAAAATTGTATTTGTATCCCTTTCTTTTTTTAAAAAAATGAGACATTATTTTAGCATTTTTCTGAGATAAAAAAATTAAAAATTATTCTAAAAATATCACGAAGAAGAAAAGAAAGAAAGAAAATTAAACATTGCTGTAAAAAAAGTATTAAAAGAACAACAAAAACATTTTTTTTAATTTAAAGTGATACCGATATATGTCTTAACAGTCTGTCTTCAAATACATCATTAATTAAAGCAAAATAAAGAAAAAAAAAAAAACAATGAAATAAAACTGAAAAATTTAAAATTGTATTTGTATCCCTTCTTTTGGGACTAAAAAAATGAAATAACGTTTAAAAATGAGAAAAAAAAACGCTTTACGGTGTAGAACACGTAAATAAAAAAAAAAGAATAAAAAATTGCCGGCGACGAACTATTTCCGAGTCATGGGATATTGAAGTTCAAAAATAGCTGAGGTTTAAAATAACAGTTAATTTTAGTACACAAAAAATACATTTAAAAAAACAAAATGAAAATTTATTTGAAAGGGATGAGCGATTTTTGTAAAAGAAATATTTTAGAATTTTTCTGACATAAACAAAGGAAAAATTATTCTAAAAATAATTTCTCGACTGCAAAGCAATTAAAAAAAAAAAAAAACTAAATTTTGTTTAAAAAAATATTAAGAGAACAACAAAAACAATTCCTTAAATGTTTGACTGTATATATGTATATTTTGACTGCCTGTTTTCAAATACATCATTAATTAAAGCTAAACAAAGAAGAAAACATTAAATAAAACTGCAAAATTTTAAATTGTGCCCAAATGAGCACATAAAATGTTCTTCTTCTGGGATTAAAAAAAAACTAAATTTAAATTAAGGAAAAAATTGAATAAAATTGAAAAATTTCAGATATAAAATTGCTCATAAATGAGCACAAAAAATTTTCTTCTTTTGGAATTAAAAAAAGCAAAATTTATATTAAGGAAAAAATTAAATAAAAATGAAAACTTTCAAATTTAAATTGTGCCCAAATGAGCACATAAAATTTCTTTCTTCTGGGATTAAAAAACAAAATTAAACTTTAGTGAAAAAAAAATTAAGTACAACTGAAAGATTTCATATTTAAAATTGTGCTCAAATAGGCACATAAAATTTTTTTTTCTTTTGGGATTAAGAACTGAAAAATTTCAGACTTAAAATTGTACCAAATGGGCACATAAAATTTTCTTCTATTGGGTAAAAAAAAACAAAATATATATTAAAGAAAAAATTAAATGAAACTGAAAAATTTCAAATTTAAAATGGGCACATAAAATTTTCTTCTTTTGGGATTAAACATAAAACTAAATTTTAATTAAAGAAAAAATTAAATAAAACTGAAAAATTTCAGACTTAAAACGGTACCAAATAAGAACATAAATATTGGGGTTAAAAAAAAACTAAAGTTATATTAAAGAAACATTAAATAAAACTGAAAATTTTCAAATTTAAAATTGCTCCTAAATGGGCTCATAAAATTTTCTTATCTTGGGATTAAAAGAAACTAAACTTAAATTAAAGAAGAAATTAAATAAAACTGAAAAATTTCAAATTGTGTCCAAATGACAACAAAAAATTTCCTCTTTCGGGATTAAAAAAAAAACTAAATATAAACTAAAGAAAGAATTAAATAAAATTGAAAATAACTGCGTCTAAATGCGGACATACAATTTTCTTCTTTCGTGATCAAAAGAAAATTTGATTTATATTAAAGAAAAAATTAAGTGAAGCTGAGAAATTTCGAACTCTTTTGGGATTAAAAAAAACTAAATTTGAATTAAAGAAATTAAAATAAAGCTATAAATCTTCAAAACTAAAATTGCGCCTAAATGGGCACATAAAATGTTCTCCTTTTGGTATTAAAAGAAACCTAAATTTGTATTAAAGAAAAAAACAAAATAAGACTGAAAAATTTCAAATTTAAATTTGCTCCTAAACGGGGACATAAAATTTTCTTATTTTGGTATTAAAAAAACTAAATCTAAAGTAAAGTAAAAATTAAATAAAGCAAAAAATTTAAGATTTACAACTGTGCCCACAAGAGCATAATCCCTTCTCTTGGGATTACTTATTTATTTATTTCCAAATTTATTTTCAAAAAGCCCTTGGAATTATGCCGAAGGCATAATTTCCACTTTAACTACCTGCAATTTATTACAGAATTGTTCAATTGCTCAAATTTACCGTTTTAAAAATTTATAAATATTGCCATATTCACTGAAAAAAAAGCTAAACAAACTTTTGATGTACATAAGTCCTAAAATATGCTCGTGGAAGCGAATTTTTGTTAGAAACCTTTGAACTTGTTGATGAAAGACAATTTTTTTGCAAAAAACTTTCCAAAAATACTGATCTAATTAGAAAAAAAAACAGTGCATTCCCTTTTATTTAACTACCCACACATTGGGCATTATGTTTGTTCCCATTCGGGCCCACTACCTCGGTAAATAGTGTCATTTTAGGTTGCATGTTTTTTTTTTATTTTTACATTTTCTAGCGTCTGGAATTTTTTTTTCGGTTGTGCTAAATTAGATTTGTTCTTGCCTCAATTTCAAGGAATTATTAGATATTCGATATTCAAATAAAATTTCCTTCCATTCAGTTATCTGCGATGTAGGTTAAGTCACTGCCATTCGCCACATTTTTGAGCAGTAGCAGGCCGTAAATTCGTAAGTATGGTCCGCCGGTAATTTTTATTTGTTTTATTTTTTCTTCTCTTTCTTTTGTTTTAATTTGCTCCCCTAAATATATGCATTTTATACGCCGAAACTGCTTTCGAATTTTTTGTCACTTAGAATTAAAAAAATAAATAATTTTTTTTTCCATTTTTCTCGAACCAGGCATTTAGATGTAGGAGTATTAAATGGCAAATGACGGTATTCAAAATAGCCAACTTACCTGTTTTTGTAAAAAATATGGCTCCTTTTCGCAGCACTGTAGACTCTCTTAAATGTACAAATTAACTCTCTTTCACAACTTTCAATCAAGAGAAGAACCAAAAGCAGAGACAACAAAAACTACTGAAAACACACATAAAGATAAGGAGACGATGTAAGTAAATGAAAAATAGCAAAAAACAGTTTTTTTGTTTACTTTTCGTTGTTTTTGTTTCACGGTCTGTCTTTTTGGGGTTTCTTGTTGTTTGCGAGGATGTTATTGTTATTGTAACTGCTGCTGTTGCTGCTACTGCTGTATTGTTTATTGCACTTTGTCTTAATTTGCTTTTATCGCTTAAATACACTAAAAATTGCACACACGCGAGGATGATTTCGCTAAAAACAGACACGAAACAAATTTATGAATCATTCCATTCCACTTTATTGTTGACTGACTGCACAGACGACAGAGAAATGTAATCGCACTTTGTGTTACATTGCACTCTATTGCGGCGGCTGCTTTTTGTGTTTCGTATTCGTCCTCATGCGTTGGCCCTTTTTACACTTGCAGCTGTATTGGCGAGGGGGAACACTTGCCGTTGGCGGCCGGTATTGTAGTTGTTGTAATTACACACGCACGCTGCCAATAAACCGGTGTTTACGCTACTGCTTCTTCTTGTTCCTCCTGTTTATCGTTGTTCTTTGTCTGTCGACACTTTTGCTTTTGTTTAGTTACCGTTTCGAACAAAAAGAAGGAACAGAAAGAAATCTCACAAATTCACTCACTCACTAATTAGTCGGCGATTTGCTGGATTTTGATATTTTATTCAATCAAATGTAATCACTGTTCACGGCGCGCGATATCGTTTCAAATACACTTTAAGTTATTGACAGAGATTGCTGGTTGTTTATTTTTAATGCAAATTATTCGGATTTGATGGCGGCGACCGCAAAAATTAAATTAAAAACAAACGAATGACAAAACGTAACTCACAACACGCGAAGCGAACGTCAACTGAACGGAGAGAAGTGTCTTGTTTGACAGCAATGCAGAGGCGAATTGTATGCATCTGTCGTACTTTGCCTTCCAATAAGAATGGTGGCCAGAGGGAAAACTAACTGAGAAGTAGAGTTATAAACCGAATGAGTTAGGGCGAAATTAATATAGAGTGGTATTGCCAGCTGTAAATTTTGCGATGGTGGGAGACACTGATAAATGTCGCGGTATGACAATGCTGTTCGCGTTGAGCAGAATTTGAAAGTCTTAGGGTAGTTTTAGTTATAGCGGGGAAATTAACCTCTTGCAAACATGAATTTTGTAGCAACAGGGTTGCCGACACTCATTTTTTGTTTAGAACTTTTTATTTTAATACATTTTTTAAAAGGCGGCTCCATTATGGGATACCCCATATTGGAATTTCACAATTCTCCAAAGTGATGACACTCAGATGTTGGTGTTTTTTTGTTCGGCAGCCTTTTATTTTTACCATCAAAAAAAGAATTCATTCGCTCGGAATGGGAATAAGATCACTGTGTTGTAAGCAAAAATAGCTTCTATTTTATTTCATTTGAAGCATTACGAAAATATATTATTACATTTTTGCAGCACACGTCCTATTCTTTAGCACACGTCCACGTCCTCGTGTGCCAAGTGCGAGATTGGCAATACCTTTCTGGAGATGTTTTCTACTTTTTGCATTTTTTTTCGATGCAATTTAGTGGGGTTTTTGCAAATACAGGAAATTTAAAAAACTGTAAAATGTATGGAAAATCTTAACCGTTCTGCACTTAAATCCTTATAATTGGAAACAATTTCTCAATGAAGCAGATTTATTAGGTACAACTCAATTTTATGCACATTATCCATTTCAGTTATTATTTAGCAATGGAGAATTAGCATTGGAAGCGAAATACATACAGGCTGGGTCATAAGAGTGTTGGCGGTTTAAATATTCAATTAAAAAAAAAACTACGAAACATAAAAAATATATATTTGTATTTTTAAAAAGTAGAAGCATGTGAATTTTTAAGACTTAAAAATAATGTTGTCCAAATGGC
>JAHXMU010013149.1:0-12044 GCA_019455685.1 Philornis downsi
TTGGTGGTTCATTTTTCGCTATTAATACATCATAAATATGAACTTTATTAATTATTCATTTGCATAAATTAAGTCGGTAATACTTGGTCATTTATGTATGTATGTGGTTTCTCCTATGTGTTTATGTATACCATGTACTTACTTGTGAAATATACGTCAGCCTGTATGTTAAATCGATTTCGTATGAGCAGTTTTTACTCTGTTTACAACAGATTTTTTCCATTTACAACAGATTTTTTCTCAATAGTTTTCATACCGGAACTTAATATTTCATGATTTATTGTAGAAAAACATTTTTAAATTCATTAACACATAACAGTAGAATGTGAATATGAATGTAATTAAGAGGTAAAAGAACAAAATGACCATTGGAATGCATATTAATAATCGCAAAAAATGTATTAATATTAATTAAATGTTAGCAAAAGTGATAAGTATAAATTTACATTTGTTTTTGAAATGTAACTAAATACAAATTCAACATATCATGTCAATTGATTTAATCGATGAATTTTTACAATAAAGGTCATGATGTTGCTGTAAGTTAATGACGTTGCTAGGTTTCGTTGAAAATAGACTGTATAAAATGACTCAACCATTTATTTATTTTGTAAACTCTTAAATACTAAATTTTTTGATAACTAAAGCAAACTAATACTAGACTTAATATATTGATATGCAAAGGGTCAAACATCTGTTATCCTAAAGACGTCCTCCAGACTCTTTTGCTTCTCCTCTTTATACATGCTTTGCGATTTATCGCGAATAATGTGCAGTCTATTTCATGTTGAAATACAAACAACAAATTTGCCATTTCGTAACGTCTTCTTACGTCTAAACTTATTTTCAAGCGATTACTTCATTATTTAAATAACACCTGCGAAACCGAATTGACTACCATTTCAGTTACTCAGTGTTTCCTTGACAAATGATTGTAAACACGCAAAATCTGAATTAAATTTAATTTATTACATTTCTAATCGTTTTCTATAAATATTCGCATGTTGTAACAGCCTTTAAAGCAAAAGATTAGCACAGATTATAACTCGCAATGAATGCAAAATTAATTAAATGCCAACAACTAGGACAGAACAAAGTGATAAATATAGCACAATATAATTTTCAAAATAATGGAAAATTTGCCGAAAATAATTGTCAGATTAGCGTAGTAATTAATCATTACTTAATATGGGGTGAATACATTACATATTTATACATTATTTCAACAAATTTTTTAACTTTCTGCCAAATAATTTTTTGATTTTACCTTGACTTTTCAAACAATATGTCTTATTCGATGATAGTTTTTGGATTCAACTCTTGATTTTGGTATAAATATGAAAGTTTTAATCCAATAAACCTCTATGATAGGTTTCAGTAAAATGAACTAGACTAATTAGTCACATTTCTTAGCTTAATATTGTTTAGTAAAACTCAAAAGTCAATTCAGTTGACATTACAGTAATAAGAAATATATGGCCCGGCATATTCTTAAAAATTACTGATTTGTTTTTCCGATTAGTTTTTGATTTTAAAACTTGTGATAAGTTTGAGTTAAAGAACGAGAATTTTTTTAAATGATTTGAATATTTTACAAGGGCAATGTTAAAATTAGGCGACAGAACAAAGAAAGCACAAAAATGTTGGGCAAAAATTTTCTTTATTCATTTCGCTGTTTGTCTTCATTGTTTTGATTTCGCTTGCGCCCATCATTACCAACAACATGCCTATATTTGACCTCCTTTGTAACCCCTGTGTAACCTCCTACTACTTCTTTGTTTTTACACGAATCTCTTTTGTGCCCTGTGAATAGTTTTCATCGTTCTCTTCAGAATTGGGTCGATTTTGTAGCGATTTGATTCATGAGATTTTTTTACGCTAACTCCTATGGGACCCAGACATTAAACTTTATTTTGTGATCAGACCTTTTTAAGTGATTCGAGTATATCTTTGTGCAATATCTACAACCTGGTTAATTGAAGTAGTACTTACATGGCAGTCGGATATGAGGATTTCCATTATTTTATTAATATTTTTGAGAATTAGCCTGTCAGAGTGTGGTGCATTTTTCACATCAAAATTATCGGAAGGAAATCAATGTCTGGCTTGTGTTTTTGACTTTATCAAAGAAAGCTTGTAAAGTATGGCGTGTTTTTCCTCTTGTAGTAACCATTTCTGAGGCCCTATCAGACAGTAGCGAGTCAAACAATCAAAAACCTCCTTTTAAGTAGTTTTTTGGGTACGAAATTTTCTCTCTCTCTCTAATGCCATCTAAGGTAACTCGATCGCACATTACTAAAGGCATCTATTGGATAAAATAATGGATTTTTTTCTGCTATAATTTATTCTTATATTGCTCACCTAAAACTATAATGTTGAAGAGAAGTTTAAATAAAATAAACAAAAAAAAACATATATTTGACTTTTTTTTTGACAGAAATTACTATCAGCTTTTTCAGTTTCAATACTGTTTATACAAAAAAAAATTTATTGTATATATATATATGTACATGCATACTCGTAAATATATATAAGTAACAGAGTGTACAAAAAACAAAAAGATAAATTTTATTTTCTGCTGAAATTACTATCGGCTTTTTCCAAATTAATACACATAACACTGCGAAATATTCGGCGAAATTGGCGCAAGTCGGTCAAAATAAAAATAAAAAAAATTCAAATTTCAAAAACTTTCCTTCCACCTCCATATCGTATAGATATATTATATTTTATAAACTTGATTTGTTGCTGATAAAACTTCTAATAATTTTCCCTGGTGGGGTATGAACTTCTAAATTCATGTAATCATACATTCAAAAGTCACTGCTTTTTTGGTATAACTCACAAACTATAATTCGGAGTTGGAACATCAACTTCAACTTTTTTTTTCATTATTAATATCAAACTTGAAAAACTATTCCAGCGAATTGTTTGTTGTTGTTCGTTCGGTATAATTCACAAACTATATTTTGAAGTTGGAACATTAACTTCAACTTTTCTTGCATTATTAATATCCAATTTGAAAAACAACACCAGTTTAACATACATTGCTACTATGTAACTCTGTTAAATTATAGGTATATAGTAATGCCATAGTTATCCACCAATTGCTGTGCGTGTTATACGCGTTTATATTACCTCTATGGCAACAACACATGTTAATTGGTATAGGGTTATCCATTTTGTGGTTTAAAAACTGCCCGTCTGGCAAGGCTGTCAGCTATTAAATTTAATGAAGGTTTTATATTTAATGAAGGGTTTGTCATTTGCGATTATGGATCGTTTAACAACCGAGAAACGCGTAAAATAGTTAAAACTTACTGTAAAAGGTTCTGATGCAAACATGGGCCTTCAATAGGGCAAAATTTTCTTCAGCAATAAAGCTTATTTCTTTCTCACTCGGTAGTTACTTCAACAAGCAAAATTGTTGCATATGGTGCGCATTATGATCTGAAGGTATCATTGGACCGTATTTTTTTGAAAATGACGCTGGAGAAATCTCTAACCAATATGGAGGCAGTCATTTAAATGACTTTGTATTTCGTACGCCATGGTAAGGTCCAACCATTATAATGAAGTAAAAGTTTTATTGAAATCACATCATTATGTATGTCTTATTTCACTTTACTTTTGAAACCGGCAAAATGAATAACCCTATACAGTAACCATCTGCTTCACCACACGCGTTTCTTTCAAAGGCTTAAATGTCTCGCCTGACACCGTCACAAGAAATTTCCAAAAGAATTAAAAAATTTCCAAGAATTTCATGTATTCATGCTTCTCCTCTGTTTATTTTGTAAGTCTATGAATATTTCATTTCTTGTTAAGTCTTTGGAAATTTTAAGTACTTTGTTAATTGTTTAAATGTTTGGAGAAACCTGAGTAGGTAGGATTTGGAGAGCATATAATAAAAACAACATTTAACAGCTGGCATTGGCGCAGCTGGACTTTTCCTCGAAGAATTATATGGAATTTAAGAGTAAATGTTTCACCGTAGGTTTCAAAAGGATTCAACGAGGTGGGAAAAAGTTTTTGTTATCGCAATAAACAACGGTGTTTTGTTTTTGTTTTTAAAATGTTAAATGTTAAAGAGAGTCAAGTGTCATCTGTGTGTTCGGGATCACGTTTGTCCCTACAGGTGTTATTTATCAAAGTACTTGCTGAAGTAGTTCAATGCTTTTGTTTTATTCATACCTTTTTCGGTAGTAAAAGAAAGTCAAATATTATAATGCAATTAAAGTTATTATCATATACGCTTTAATGACTTCTGGTGATGTAACGTGTAGTAACTGCGGCCAACCACAAAATAAGAAAAAATAAGTTTGCCGTGCTTTTTAAAAGTAAATGGTGGCATGAAACGGGTAAACTTAAAGGCCAGACATTACTAAGGAACATACGAGTATATATGTATGTTTGGTATCGTGGAACGTATTTCCACACCAAATTCAAGATAGTTACCAAAATATAAAAGTATTCAAGTTCTTTCAAATATAGCCGGTCAAAATAATAGTAGTGATATTCATTTAATGGTTAGTACAAACTAAAATAAATTGATGCGTGGGCTAAATGTATATTACGAAGGGTAAGCATCTTAATTAGTTTTTTGTGGCAAACGCTTTGTTGGCAATTACCGCCTCACAGCGTCGTGGCATAGACTTTACTACATATTGGCACCTTTCTGCGGGAATGGACTTCCACGCATCCTTCACAACCTCCCACAATGTGCTGTTGTTTGTGGGGTTTCTTTGCGCGATCACAGCCTTTACGTCACACTACAAATTTTCAATGGGATTGAGATCTGGAGACTGGGCTGGCCATTCCAATACGCGTATATTCTGCAAACCACTGTTTTGCTAGACGGCTTGTGTTATTAGGATCTTTGTCCTGCTGAAAGGTCCATATCAAAGGCATTTCATCCGCAGCATATGGCAGCATCACTTCCTGTAATATTTTTACGTATAGATGGCGATCCATGATGTCTTTGATCCAGTATATGGGCCCAACTCCCATGTATGAAAAGCATGCCCATATCATAACACTAGATTCTCCATGTTTAACCGTTTTCAGCGTAAATTTAGGGTTATATTCGGAATTAGGAGACCGTCTTACGTAGGCTCGTGAGCCTTTCTCGCCATAAAAAACAATTTTAGACTCTTCCCTCCACAAAATATTCCTCCATTTTTCAGGGGTCCAATTTAGATGCTTCTTAGCAAATTTTAGTCACTTTATAACATGTTTTTTCGTCAACAGTGGCACTTTTCTTCGACTTCGCGCTATCAAACTTGCATCTCTAAGACGTCTGCGAATAGTTTCCACGCTCGTTTCCACACAAAGTTTGTCTTTTATTTCCGTAGCGGCTGCAAAGGGGTTTTGTTTTGAGTACCTTACTATACGCGAAATACTTTTTTTGATAACACTGGCGGACGGCCACGTGCCTCACTAAAGGGAGTGTACTTTATTGCATTGCGTACCATTGCCGGTGAGCAACATATACTATTTTCCACTTCTTTATAAGATTTTCCCTTCGAAATCAGCTTCCTTATCAGCAATCGTTTTTATAGTGTACAATGCACGCCACCCCCCATTTTAAAACAAATCTTAACACCTTATGGATCAGAATTATACTTCTTCTAAAAAAATTATTTATTCTTAAACTTAATATACAAAGCGTGCAAAAAAAGTATGTGTTTACTTGCAAAGTTCGTTGACTTCTGTCAGCTCTACTATTATTTTGACTGCCAAAAACCTGTTCTTCTTTGAATTTAGTCATTGCAAAAACAACAAGAACAATGGAATGCAAACATAATGGATAGTTTTTTTTTTTTTTTTGTGTTTACATTAAGCTATGAAATGAAAAAAAAACTAGGCAAGAAATGTAAATACAGCGAGGCTACGAAACTAAACAATATTTTTATAAAGCCACTACTATTATTTTGACTGCAACTGTATGTAATATATTTTGTAAAAACAATTTGTCGCAATAACAGTGTTCCAACACATGCCTACAATTTCAGACTTTTACTTGTTTATCAAAACACAAATTGAAAGTATTTTGTACCAGTGCCTGGGAGTGAAGAAGCTTCCAATTCCAAATTCAACAAAATATAGGGAGGAGGTAAATGCTTTTCCCATTTTTGCCATTTTGCTCTGGCCAGCCAAACAAATTCTATAAATATACTCGGGGCAGCTTTTAATACCAGTCCATTTTTTTGTTTTAATTTGCCATCTTTGTCAGAGATTTGGAATTCTATTGTATTTTTGCAATTTTTTTTTGTTATCCACTTTTTGATAGAATTGACTAATTTATGACATTTTTTGGTCGATCATCTTTCATAAATCCATTTAGTAAATCCATAAATCCATTTAGTAGTTCGAAACCAGTGTTCTCCATTTAGTAGTTCAAAACCACGGTCTGGCAAGGCTGTCAGTTGTTAAATACCTGTCATCTGAAGTGTTATTTATGTAGTGAAAATCTTGCAATTTACAAATATGAATCGTTTGACAACCAATGAACGTGTAAAAATAGTTAAAACATACTACAAAGGTAGTGATTCAATCGTGGGCACTTTTCGTGCATTACGTATTGATTATGATCGTCATAATCGACCTACTGTGCAAGAAATTGGCAAGAATATAAAGAAATTTGAAGGGACTAGAAGCGTTACAGATGTGGTCAAGCTTGTGCATTATCGTAATCAATGCACTGCCGAAAATATCGCTTAAGTTGACAAAAGTATGGCGGATAATCTGAATTTCAATTCTGAGCGCTATGGCCGTGTAATAATCGACTTTTTTTCAGTCTGCCTGTGATTTCAACAAGACGGTGCCACGAGTAACAAAAGACGGCCAATTTTGGTTTTATTGAATGAGAAGTCTCCAGAAAACGTAATTTCACACGTTTTGGCGACGTCAATTGGCCACCAAGATCATGCCTCTCTACCTGATCCTGTAATTAAGCTGGGAAAGGGTATGATGCTTGCGAAGAAAAACAAAGTAGTGTGGCCTTGTGCCAGGCGCCCTAGGAAAAAGTGGATTATGTCTTGGGGTTCACCTATAATATGACACCAAACTGATCTTGGAACTCGTTTTTCGAAAACCAAGTAAAGGGTAGAGTCATAGTTAAACAAGACACATCCTGGCAACAGGTGCGACATAGAGAAGCCGTCGGGAGGTATCAGAAGATTTATCTTTTCCATTAATATAGTTGTATGACCAGAGAGATCTGGTTAATGAACTATGATAGGAGCATGGTGTACTTTGCTGTGTTGATATTCTCTCCTCTGACATTGAAAATCTATGCCGTAGATTATGGATTACCAGTTCCATGCGAGGTATGATAAAGCAAAACTGGAGTAGCTTGTCTGCAAAACCCAGACCAGAGGGTTCTTCTCTTCTGGTAGCACGGGTGACCAGGTGCCCAAGAAACATTGTTCCTTCCTGGTCAATGGTGTTGGACCCCTGGTGGGAGATCATGCTGGCTGTGGTTGCCCGAACAAGTATTTTAAGTGTTTTTGCGTTGCTTATGTGTCAGTGAAGGAAGGCATTAGCTTGGAGAACACTGTTCATATCTATCCGAGGCTTTCCTAGATACCTCAACTCCTACCCGGGAGGTAGTTCACTTCATACCAAGTGGCTACAAATGTACTTTGAACGAGTGAGGGAGTGGGACCTGAGGAAGTTTTTCCAAGGGACCTACTTCCAATCTCTGGTAGTTTGGCTAATTTATATTTTATTTAACTTTACTTTCGAAACCGAAAAAATAGAAAACAAGATAATGATAAGGAATAATACTTCACAACACATATTTTACTCAGACACGTGTCAATAAAAATATTTTCACATCCTTGCTTTGCTGTTATTGTGAGTATACCTATAGTTAATCTACTCTACTCTACCCCTATCCTTAGCTTTCATTTGTAATCCTTTCATTTCTGCCACATTCACTAACAACAACAAATTGTATTTATTTCATCGTTTTGCTATGATTCGATTAAGAAGTCTAACCTTTTGTTTCCTGCTTTTAAGCTAAAACCATTTAGATATTAATGTTTTTGTGTTGTATTTCTTTCATCGAGGAAATCTAATGCTATATTTGGATGAAATTCATTTTATACCGGGGTTGTGGAAATATCGTTGGGGAAACTTTAGATGAAACTTTGGTTGCAATTCTGAACGCTGCTCTTGCGGTGGGTTCAAGGAGAAGTAAACCCACCAGGCGTATGAAGTAAAAGGACGGGAAAAGGAAATAAATGTTACACCAAAAATGAAATAAAAGGAAGAACATGATGACGCCTCAGGATATAACTGGCTAAGAAACGGCTTTTATATTTTTTTGTAATGGAATACAGAATTTTGATACGTTTCCATGTAGTAACAAATAGAAATTTAACCTATAATTAGTACATGTGTGGTTGAGGAAAATACTGCAAAAAATCGATTAGATTTTGCAGAAGGAAATGTTATAAAAAGAACTGTCATTCGTTACTTATTCGTTCTCAATTTAGGAAAGATATGATATGATTTATTAAAAGCTTTATAAGTTGTAGTAAAATAAATTACATTATATTTGCGTTACATTTTTGTCTTTATTTGGCATAGTTAGAAAGTTCCGATTGAGGCCAAATATTTACCGTTTTAACCAAAAACTTATAGCCGTTTTGAGGATAATTCCATTATGCCTCTGCCACTGGAGATTTCGTTTCTATTGGTAAAAAACTGGGACTCTCGATTTTCGCAAACTTCTTCTGGGGAGAATTTTTCACCAATAAAGTAATGCACCATAGACAGTAACGGGTGATAACCATTTGGTGCCAAGTACGGAATATAAACCTTATGCGTAAGTACTTCCCAATCAAGTTCTCGGAGCGGAAATATGGTGTATAAATCACAATTTGGTAGCAGCCTTAGCTTTTGCTTTTGCTGCGCAGCTCCAGCCGGTGAGTTTTGCCGGTAGCGTGGGGATCAGGAGGCCCCGAGACTGAGTTCCCGCATGATCATTTGATGTAGGACCGATAGTGGGAGCATCACGCGGGTTGTGGTTGGTACCAAAATTGCTGCTAAGGACTTTGTGCTCGAATGTGGAGTTGCATTTCAACTGGATGCTACAAACCCACAGTCCCTATTCCTAGATAGTCCAAGTTTACCAAGCATTGGTAATCGCACTGTAATATGCACAGTGTGTTGCACACCGTTGGTAAGGCCTTCACGGCGAGACTCACGTTAAACCCCGTGGACTCTGAGTCACTATTAATATGTGTGTCCTGTCGTTGTCCAGAGGGAACCCAATTCCTTACAAATTGCTCAAAAACAGACGGTTTCTGTAAGATTGCTTCCCTCAGATGTTTCGATTCTTAACAGTATAGATCTGAATTTGAAGTTTGGCCCTAGCGCAGAAACTTACTGCCAATCCACCAAAAGCAGAGCAAAACTTTTCTGACCAACAATTCTCAAATCGACCATGGGTTTCCGCTTGACTTTGTCGTAAAAGAACCACTTTCGATCCCCAGTAACCATCCATTTCAGAAATTGATTAATATTGTTTCGATTCAGCAGCGATTCACAGATGGACCGTCAATGGCTTTTTTTGCCTCAACCACCATGCTTTAAAATTCTCATGCACCAAACTTCTTTTTGTATGCAGCCTTATTAAAGTAGTTCCAAACGGGTTTTTCCTTTTGCCTAATATTTAGATTACAGGGAATCAAAACAGTGCTTACGAGTACATGCTGGTCGGACTTGATGATTTTCGTTATTCTATGAACAATTACGGCCTTCCAGAATATGGTGCAGTTTACATAGAAAAATTACCAGAAAGTAATCAAAATTATGCACAACTGTCTCTTACAGTTACATGATAAAAAAACGCTATTCTTATTTTCAGCCGCCTGACTTACGTTTTCGTCTCTATCAAAGGAAAACTGTAAAATATGGCATATTTTTGCTTCGCTGGTGTTCGTCTTCGAGGTTCGCTTAAACAATGCTCACTCAAGCAACCAAAAAAAAGAATACTTAAGTAGTTTTCTGAATAGAAAATCTTATCTTTGTAACGCCATCTAGTGTCACCCAATCGCGCTTATACTATGCGAGTTACAGACTACTAAAGTCATCTGTTGAAAAAATAATCAATTTCTTCTTACTATATCGAATATATGTATAGGTATAGACCTATACATATTAGGTGTCCAATTATGTTCCCGCTATTTGTCAATAGATGGCTCTAGCTGTTAGTTCCAGTCGATTTTGCCATAACCTAACGTCATGAGCTAAGCTAAGGCATATGGCAAACATACCGCATCGACACAATTGTGGTTTTTTCTTGACGTATTGTCCTTTTGGTTGCGCAAATATGTATGATTTTGTGCC
Source organism: Philornis downsi (assembly GCA_019455685.1). Classification (NCBI taxonomy): domain Eukaryota; kingdom Metazoa; phylum Arthropoda; class Insecta; order Diptera; family Muscidae; genus Philornis; species Philornis downsi. The sequence goes on from JAHXMU010013149.1 coordinate 10,363, forward strand.
AAATAATTATAATATAGTATTAATTTTCTTCTTTTAATCACAGAAAATGGCAACTAAAGCTCATCGAGAGCTATAAGACGGTTACAGAGATGCTGCTTTAGGTTAAACAACGTGTTGAAATTGGTTCTGTCGTTTTAAAGTCGGTGATTTTGATGTTAATGACCATCCGCGTGCAGGAAGACGAAAAACCTCCGAATACACTGAATTGACGGCATTGCTTGATGGGGATCAGTGTCAAACGCAGGTAGAGATTAGTTCAGTATATGGAATGGAAATGAAGGATCCATTTCCAAGCGATTGCATGTATTGAGAATGATGCAAAAGCAAGGAACTTGGGTTCCTTCTGGATTAAAGCCAAGGGGTGTTGAGCTTCATTTTTCGTCTGTGAGCAACTGTTTCAGCGACAAAAAAGGAAGGATTTTCTTTATCGTATTTTAGCGACTGATGAAAAATCGATTCATTGCAGCAATCCAAAGAAAAGAAAGTTATGGGGGCTGCCCGGTTATGTTTTCACGTCGTCGCCTCGGCCAAATATTCAGGCTGCGAAAGTTATGCTGTGTATTTGGTGGGACCAGCTCGGTGTTTACGAGTTACGAGTTGTTGAAACCAAGCGAAACCATCACTGGGGATCGGTATCGACTTCAGTTAATGCGATTGATTAGAGCTCTGTGCACGAAACGCCTATAATATTAGGAGAGGCACGAAAAAGTGATTCTTCAGCATGATAGCGCTCGGCCTGGCCACATGAGGCCCCATTAAAACCTACCTGAAAACGCTGAAATGGCAAGTGTTACTTTATCCGCCATATTCTCCAGATATTGCGCCGTCCGATTATCACTTGTTCCATTCAATGGCACACTGTCTGGCTGACCAGCAGGTCCACTCATATGACGACATAAAGGAATGGCTAGATTCGTGGATACCCTCAAAAGATGAACACTTTTACCGTGACGGAGTTCGAGATTTGCCAGAAAGATGGGAAAAAAGTAGTATTTAGAGATGGGCAGTACTTTCAGTGAATAATTTGTAGACATGGTTTCATAATAAAGTTGAATTTTTATGAAAAATAAAACCGCAAGAACTTAGTTGCACACCCAATATAGTGGTATGATATCCTCGCCGACAACCACTAACCTTCATGTAAATTGAAGACAATTTCCGAATAAGTGTAAGACCTTTCTGCGCTACATCATACTTTACCTCGCTCCACTATATGGATGTGTACGCATATATATTTGAGCAACATGGGGAATGATCGGCATACAACTAACGCATTGTTAAAGTTATTGGGAAATTCATGTAGGGATCCATTGTAGGAATCCATGCAGTGCCCTTTCCAGAATATTTCATGATAGAAAAAAAATTCACATAAGATGTCTTCAGATAATTATTGTTACATAATCATCACGTTATACGAGGGTACACTTTAATTGTATGCTAAATCAAAACACGTTTTTGATCACCACCAAAGATAGTCATGTGACTACACACATATGTTTTACATGTAGAAACCACTTATTGTGGGGTAATAAAACATATGCTCGTGGTCTTCCATACAAATGAATGTGTACGAGGTCCTCCCAATACTCAACGCTATAAATCTTAAATGTTAACCAACGTTTAATGGACTTAAGTGGTCATTTTTCTTTCGCAGGACACACATGATGATGTTGCTAAATGTT
>JAHXMU010013168.1:0-11325 GCA_019455685.1 Philornis downsi
AGACAGACAGATATTCATTTTTATATATATAGAGAAGAGAATATTGTCATCACGCCCATTTATCTCGCAATGCACTGTTACACCGTCCATAACACTGTTGTAATCCGCTGTCCATAATGGTGGATGTATAAGCTTCGACCTGACCGAAATTTTGCCACTTGATATACTTTTCATTTAACCCCCGTATGTATAGTAATTTTAAGTTTACATTAACCAAATTTTATGTCTTTTGGTTCTGCCTAACTTGAACCGGTTTTTGTCAGCTTTTTTTTCGTGATTGACTTAGCTCTTAAGAGATCCATATGGAAAAATTGCAAATGACTCATGGGCAGCAAAGACAGCAAGCAGCAGACTTTAGCGTTCCTACGAATTGTGCCATGTGAATGAGACAACAACGATATACACGCAAATTTCCAAAGAAACACCAGTTAACATAACATTTATCAATATATTTATTTATGCGCATAGACGATGATGATGTGTTTTACCAAATTCCAACGACACCCCGGCACAGACTCTAATTGGCTAACACTGCTATCAGGTCCCGTTCAGCAGCTGTAGCAATTCCAGCTACAGCAACAGTTGGCTGGCTGGTTGGCTAAAGAACAGCCGGATGGTGAGCCAGTGACTAATCTTACAGCGTGGCTGAGTGTCTTGCGGGTGATACGGGCGCAGTGCACTCACACCTGTATTTAGTACGTATTCACAATTGTTGATTTGATGATTATTAGTTTATCAATTAGGCGGTATGATGATGCATATAAATAAATATCAAAAAATTGTTTACAGTGGTACAAAATTGAACGAATATTTCAGTCAGTCAGCTGAAATTTTTTCTACCTTTGTTGATTTTTTTTTTTTTGCATATATTTTTTTATTTCTTTTTATTTTTTTATTTCTTTTTATTTTTTTTTTATTTCTTTTTTTTTATTTCTTTTTATTTTTTTTTTATTATTTTTTATTATTTTTTTATTATTTTTTATTATTTTTTGTTTATTTTTTTTTTAATTTTTTTTTTATAGTGAAACCTTGAATTTAATATCACTACCGGTCAGAGTTTATTCATATTTACAATACTCATAGGTGTTGCTATAAACGAAAATGTGTATGTTTGCAATTTTTGGTGTGGTTTTTACATAAACATTTTAATGACCATATGTTTATAAAAAGTTTATGTTTTCCCAAAAATAAAACCAAATACTGAAACTAAAACTCAAAACAAAGAAAATGGTTTATATTCTTTGTTTTGAGTGGCTTTTCTTCTACTGCTATCTCCATGACGGACGTAATTTTTTTTTTTTTGTTAGTGTTTTTTTGCCGCTTTTTCTCAACAATTCAGTACTTAGCACTTTGATAAGTTTTGAAGACTTTTCTATTTTGGCTTACACTTGCCGTGACTGTTATCAATGTAGGAAAGCTTTACCTCGTAGTTTTCAAAAAGCCGGTGAATTTTTTGTTTTGTGAATTGAATTGGTCCAAATATATAGTTATCAAGTCTGCCGAGGGCTTTCGATGGCAAATACGGATATAGTACAGGGTGGCGCAATAGAACGTGCATGTTTAAAAAATAGATTAAAAAATAAATCCAAAAGGTATGGTTAAAATAAATCTAACGCATTGTAGAGTAGTAAATGGAGTTTATTTTTTAAAAATAATATCATCTAAATGGTGACCCTCTCTACGACGGCACTCCTCTAACCGCAAACGAAAATTATTGAAAGCTTTCTTCAGTAATACTGGTGTAATGGCTGCCATTTCACCACGGATATTCTCCTTGAGCTGAACGATGTTCCTTGGATTATTACTGTAGACTTTGTGTTTGAGATATCCCCACAAATGGAATAGCACCTCTTTTCGAAATCAGTCTGACAGGTTCACAGTCTGAGTGCTTCACCACCGCCATAGAGTCATTTGATGTGTGACAGGTAGCTCCATCTTGTTGGAACCAAGTTCTGGAATTCATTATTCCTGAACCTTCAATTTCTGGAGCCAAAAATCCGTCCAACATCTCAACATAGCGTTCCGTATTAACCGTGACGTTTTGGCCCCGCGCATTTTCGAAGAAAAAAGGATCAATTATTCCTCTGCCAGAGATTGCTGCCCATACTGTCACTTTAGGACTATGCAATGGTTTCTGGTGTTTGATTTTGGGATTTTCACTGTTCCAGTAACAACAATTTTGACGGTTTACGAACCCATTCATAAGGAAATGAGCCTCGTCAGAGAAAAGGATATTGTCAAAATTGGAAAATCGATTAAGCATTTCATTAGCAAATGCGAGCCTTGCTATGAAGTCAGACTCTTTCAATTCTTGTGTTAATTGCAGCTTATATGGATGCAATTTAAGATCCAATGTTAAAATTCGTTGCAAACTTCGTCGCGATAATTGTAAGACAGACGATCTCTTGCGAGTCGACATTTGTGAATTTCCTCGTACTGACTCCATAACTCTCTCAACATTGTCTTCGGTCCTAGATGTTCTTGGGCGATCATTTGCTTGTGGTTTAAATGTTGAACCGGTCTCTTCAAAACGCTTTACCCATATTTTAATTAAATTAGCACTCGGAGCTTCACTAATTCGCCGTAGTCCATATTCAGCACAATATAGTCGTCTAGTAGCAATATATGTACGAGAGTTCTCGTAAAATGCGCGCACGCTTTCCGTCGAAGTGATTCATAGCGACTAAAACTCCATGAGCCCGCCAACCCAACGATGTATCGTATTCAAAATATCGTCAGGATCTGGAATTTTGTATAAATTTAAGAACAAACTAAATGCAAAGCTAATACTATATCAGTCTCTGATACATTCTCATTTGACGTATTTTCCTTTCGTGCATACATGTACGAGTTGTGATCAAAAAATAACCGTTATTTTAAATTTTTTTCAAAAGCATTTATCAATATCAATCTTGTCCCCTTCAAAGTAATCCCCCTCAGATATAATACACTTATGCCAGCATTTTTTCCAATCCTCGAAACACTTCTGAAACACTCTTTTTGGTATCGCTAACAGCTCCTGTTTCGATTATTCTTTTATCTCCTCAATCGCAGCAAAACGCTTTCCTTTCATAGGTGTCTTCAGTTTTGGGAAGAGGAAAAAGTCAGCGGGGGCCAAGTCCGGAGAATACGGTGGTTTAGACATAATTGCGGTTTTATTTTGGGCCAAAAACTCTAGCACAAGCATCGATGTGTGAACTGGTGCGTTATCATGGTGCAAAACCCATGATTGGGTTTTCCACAATTCTGTGCGTTTCTGACGAATTTCTGCGCAGAAACGGCGCATAACTTCAAGGTAGTATTCCTTAATGACCGTACGACCTTGTGGCAAGAATTCATGATGCACCACGCGCCATTGCAATCGAAGAAAATAGTGAGCAAAACCTTCACATTTGACCGAACTTGACGTGCTTTTTTCAGTCTTGGCTCTTCCATTGGGATGATTGGGCTTTGGTTTCAATGTCATAGCCACACACCCATGATTCGTCACCAGTTATGACCCTTTTGAGCAAACCTGGAGCATCGTTGACGTCATTCAACAATTCTTGAGCGATGCTCATGCGACGTTGTTTTTGGTCAAAATTCAGCAATTTTGGAACGAACTTCGCTGTCACACGCTTCATGCCCAAAATTTCCGAAAAGATTGCATGGCATGAGTCGACATCCTCAGCAACTTCTCTAATTGTGATTCGACGATTTTCCATAACAATTTTCTTCACTTTGTCAACATTTTCATCGGTTGTTGATGTGCTGGGGCGTCCAGAGTAAGCGTCGTCATTCACATCTTCTCGACCTTCTGTGAAAAGTTTGTACTACTTGTAAACATTTTTTTGACTCAGAGTACTCTCACCGTATGCCACTGTCAACATTTCAAGTGTTGATGAGCACTTAATTCCATTTTTTGCACAAAATTTGATGCAACTTGTTTAATCAATTTTTTTCGATAGCAGAAAATCGCCGAACACGCAAAACACTTGTCTTATTTATGTCTCTCACAAACAAACTAAACATGTTATATGGATAACGAGTGAGACGAGACGAGTGTATCAACATAAAAAAAAAATAATAATCGAAAATCGAATGTACGTAGCCTGCGAAATTTGAAAATACACCTTATTTTTTAACACACCTCGTATAGTTCATACAGCTCATGACTAATACGACAAAAATGCTCTCCGTAAACGATATTGGGTCCAAATATTATATTATGCGGAAAAATTGTTTCCTCAAAGATTCCCAGAAAAGATGCATCCGTATGTGTCATAACCCAGGATTCTGTGCAGATGCAGTTGGTATCGCTGGTATCTTTTCTTCTAATTTTTATGCTGGCTTTCGTTATATTGTTGACGTTGGAGCCAAATCCATAATTTCATCATCATTTATTTTGATATCCACAACAATTTACCGGTTTGATGACAAATTTCACTGTTCTTCTATTATAATTTGTTGCATTTACATTTCAATTTGCTTCTGTCACAGTAATATTTGTTGGTGCTCCCCCATTCCATGAAATTTCTTTCATTGAAGATTTCTTAAAATTGTGTAATATTTCTCATGACGAACGCCGCGTTGCAAACCGAATGATCATTGTGCCGCCGTTTTATTGTTACGTTCTTCATAAGATCGTGGCTGCTGTATGTGACTCATATGCGGAAATGTCATTTACTGCAGGAATTTGAACTCATAACTGATTTTTTTTTTGTATTTATGCAGGTTTTTTTCAAGATGAATTTTAAAAGCTTATTGTAATAGGTAGTTAAGGAACATAAAGGTTTTTTTTACACTTAAATCAGATTTGGCTGTTTGAAAACCTTTTAATCGCAGTGAGAAATCTGTTCACGTTAATTTGAATGACCTGTGTTAATTGTTCAATATTTCAGTAATTACGAAACTATCGTTATGCCACTATTTATTGGTATTTTACTCGTAATTTATAACGATTGCGTTGTAAGTACAAATGCAACATTGTTCCCGTTATAAAAATTTATTGAAATGCCATCTATCGTGCATAAATTGTACTATTTTAGAAAAATAAACGGCAGACGTTAAATATTGTTCTTTTTGAACACGCAATTTCGCATGTTTCGCAATTATCTCGATTCAGAATATAAACAGGAACCATGTCGGAAGGACATTTTATTCAAAAATAATAATAGAATAATAGAAAAGTTGTGTATAATTTGAATATTTGAAATATTTTAAACCTCTGGCTTATTTTGAATGTTTGTGATTTTTTTAGATCTTACAATTTAAATTTTAATGAATAATGTTGAAATATTCATTCGTCCGGTTCCGATTCACCGCACCAAGTTTTAGTACTACTTCTGAAGCCAGGTCCTTTCAAGGCAATTTCGATCTACCTCTGGATTAGAGTTTGCGAGCCTTTAGGTACATTCGCACACTATGAGCCAACCAACGCAATCGCTGCATTAGAAAGCGCTTTATCACGTCGATGCTGGTATGCGAGCTGTGTTCAAAAAATAAGAGAAATTTTCAAATTTCGCGGGTTACGTACATTCGACTTTCGATTATTATTTTTTTCTATGTTGGTGCACTCGTCTCGAAGATATTTAAAACACAAATGAAACATTGTTCCCGTTATACAAATTTATTGAAATGTTTCTATCGACATCTATCGTGCACAAATTGTACTATTTTAGAAACATAAACGGCAGACGTTAAATATCGTTCCTTTTTAACACGCAATTTCGCATGTTTCGCAATTATCTCGATTCAGAATATAAACAGGAACCATGTCAGAAGGACATTTCATTCAAAAATATATGTTCTGTTTTTGCGAAAATATGAATGCATTTCAAAATACGTATGTCTGCGATATGATGCATTTTAAACCATCAATCTCAGCACAGCCAACGGTAGCAAATGACACGTATTACATTTTGATTTCAATGAATTTCATAATAAGTGATACAAATTGCATACTCATTTGAGCAAATCTTGTGAACTTTCCAAAGCCATCCATTTGTAGTTAATTAATTTGAAATTCAAATTTCAGAACCTTTAACAAAAAGCTGGTTATAATAAATATATTTCTTGTATTGTAAAACAAAGAAGACTAATCAAATGAATGACGCGAGTAACAGGAAAACTACCTGATATATTGATAAACTTTTAGGCAGATAACTGCGTTACTGCTTACAAATGTACATTACGTATTTATAACTGGTATTCGTAACGATTGGCCAAAGCTGGAGCTTGTCAAATTCGGAAGTAAAATAAGACGACAAATTTTTAAATTGACTTTTTTGTCTTACCTTCACTCGAAGGAATGAAAATATATGTCATTCGATACGGCGTAAAATTTAATTTTCAGAAGTCAACATTTAAAGCGCCAGGTATCTTTGGACTTTTTGGTAGTATTTTTAGATAACGAATTAAGCTTTAACTATCATGTGGATAATGCAGTCCGGCGTTTAAATTATTTACTGGGAAGTTTTTATAACACTGATTTATTGTTGCCCAGATCGATTAAGGAGAAATTGGTTCACGCTTATTTGTATCATGCCTAGTATTCTATATTGTTTGGAGTTATATAGTGGCACTAATAAACCAAATATGAAGAAAATTCAGATGGCGTTTAATAGAGTTATGAGATATTTGTATGCACTGAGGCGTCGTGTTCATACAACACTTTATGTTAAGCGTTTGTTGGGCTGTAGTTTTAAAAATTATATCGATTTGAGATCTTTGTTGTTATTTGATAAAGTTGTTCGATTGTGTAGTCCTCAATTTCTTTTTAATTCATTTAATTTTCCACATTCCACTCGTAATAAGCAGCTTCTTATTCTTAAAATAACCACACTCATTGGTCTTACATTTGTAGTAATAGTAGCTCGAGTTTACAATTTACCACTAAGCCATTTAAAAATATTTTAATTATGTCCTGATTCTTACAAAAGGCACATTTTAAAGGGTGTCCCAACAAGAACGCAAGATTTAAATTTTAAATATAACACAGATATTTAAAAAAAAAAGAAAATAATCGTAAAGTAGACAGAATGAGGTTATGTATGGAACAACACATCGGGCAGATGGCCGCCGCGGCTTTACTGGCACACAACGATCTTTTAATGAAATTTTCAATGACCGTTTTGCATAAATGCTGCGGTATTTCATTAATGCAGCGTCCAATTTCCTCTTTTAATACTTGAGTCGTCGTCGGCTTATTCGCGTAAACCATCGACTTCAAAAAACCTCCAAAGAAAAAAGTCTAATGGTGTTAAATCGCACGATCTAGGCGGCCAATTCTGGTCTACAAAACGCGAAATAACACGACCGGGAAATGACTGATGCAGCCATGGAATTGTTTCTCTGGCTGTATGACATGTGGCGCCGTCTTGTTGAAACCACATGCCCTCCACATTCATTTCTTCATTTCTAGGCACGAAAAAACTGATTATCATTTCACGATACCGAAACCCATTGACTGTTTGCGCTTGACATGTCTCATTTTCATAAAAAAGGTCCAATGATTCCTCTAGCCCAAAATCCACACCACACAGTGGCACGTTGAGGATGCATTTGTTTCTCATGAATTACTCGAGGATTTTCCTCACCCCAAATGCGACAATTCTGCCTATTGACGAAGCCATCAAGATGGAAATGGGCCTCGTCACTGAAGATGATTTTATCGGCAAAATCAGCATTTTCATGTTGTCTCTCCAATACCCAATTAACGAACTCCCTTCGCTGTCCATGGTCAGCTGGCTTCAGTTTCTGAATCAATTGAACTTTGTATGCATGAAGATGCAAATCTTTCGTAAAAATTCGCTGCATAGTGGATTTGGAGACACCGATTTGCTGAGCTCGGTGTCGAATTGAGATGGATGGAGTTTGAGCGACATCATCACGTACAGCTGCGACATTTTCAGGCGATCGACCTGGTCGAAGGCGCCTTGTTGTCTTTACATCACTAACAGACCCAGTTTCGGCAAATTTATCCTTTAATCTCTTTACAGTTGACTCTTTTGGAGCGTTATTGTGATCCCAAATTGATCGCAATTTACGAACTGTAGCCGCATAACTTTCACCATAATTTCACAATGAGAATGCGTTGTTCATTCGTGTAGAGCTCCATTTTTACTAACCTCGTACCTTCTACTAGCAAAGAATAACAATTGTTCAAATGTCAAACAATGACACTTCGAATGATGCCAAATTTAAATCTTGCCTTTTTGTTGGGACACCTTTTACAACACTTTCAGACTTTACTGTAAAATTGTGTTTTCCATTAAATTGTGAACAGACTTTATTACATACCAATTATCTTATATTTCCAGATTGTATACCGATTAACTTCTAACTTCTAAATTATTTTTATTCATACTTTTTTTTTGCCTTTAACAACCATACTTTCTTTAAAATCATGTTATATTTTTATATATTTTATATTTAATTTTTACTACGTGTTTTTCCTTTAAACGTATAATATTGAGCAGATTAAACCTAATAGATAAATTGTTGCATATTGTAATTTACTTATAATTGGCTGGAAGGCTTTAAATTACAAGCCAAAAATAAATAAATAAATGTGTTCCGGAACTTTCTAAGTCTCTAAGTCGATTGAGAAATATCCGTCTAAATGGGTGGCTGGTAAACACAATAACTGTAGCAAATATTTACGGAAACTTTGCACAGTCCAATATTTTAAGCTATATCGACCAACACCTTCCGGCATTTGGCATACAAATTGAACTTTATTTCAAAATTCAGTTTTTTGCCTGTAACTTTTAATTTGTAAATATAACTATTCCAGTTTTTTGTCCATTGTAAAGCTCTCAGATGCTTGACAAAATTAAAAAAAAATCGATTTTTTTTATTTATTTATTAATCTAACAACAACTTAAACCTAAAAAATAGATAACTATGTACAGTTTTTGAGTTTTACATACAGACTAGCTGACCCGGCAAACGTTGTTTTGCCTTCAAATGCCTTTTGTACCTTCCATTATTTGATTCAATGTTAATGTGGTAAAAAAAAATTAATTGCAAAAATCTCATCTCCAACGCCATCTATCACTTCAAATAAAACCTTTTAAACCTTCCGGAATACTCTACCAATAATTTAAGACCAAAATGAGCCAAATCGGTCCAACTGTTCTCGAGCTTTAGTGAGACTAACGCACAGCAATTGATTTATATATATATAGATAGATATTGTAACAACTATATCTTCTTATTATATTGAAATGAATTAATTGAATGGAGTTACAATCGATTTGGAAGGTGAAAAGGTTAAAAACCTTCATTTGAAAAAAACTAAATAAATAGTAAAGCCAAACATTAAGAGAAAATTATTGTTCTGCGAAGATGACCACTTATAGACACAAATTTTCAGTTTGATAAATTCCCCTTATTCAGTTATTTATAAATCGTTACATTCTCTCATTACGGGGAAAGTAGAATAGAGAATCTTATTAAAATAGTTATCATCCAATCTTGTAAAATAATCCTTAAAAATTCGTATCCTGTTTCCTCATGTAGCACAGAAGTGCGTCACCTCCAATGTTTGTTGAAAACCATTTTTAAGCATTTGTTTTAAAGAATTTGTATTTTTCGTGTAGGTGAAGCGAAAGACATTATAGGCCTTATAACACATTTGTAAATAAGATTCTTATTTTCAAAGCTTAGACCCGATCGTCTGTTGCCCTAAATGAACGCAGTGCCTTCTCGCAAGATAATGTTTATGGAAGGAGTTTTTTTTATCGAAAATCACCCCAAGATATTTAACATTATTTTGAATTTCTATGGTGTTGCCTTGAAAGTATATTGGTCTCATCGGGATTCTTTTCGGAGATTTGTTGAAAGGGAAAATTATGCTTTGGGTTTTGTGAACGTTGATTTTAATTTTCCATTTTTTTAAGTATTTGTTGCAGGCCATAAGGCTATTTTCCATTTTCTTTAAGAGGGTGTTTGTTACCTTGCTTGATGAAATTAGCGCCGTATCGTCTGCATAGCAAGCAATGTCAACTTCTTTAGGAGGTTTGAAATTCGAAGTGCAGATCGAGTACAAAATTGGTGATAAAATTGATCCTTGAGCTAGTCCTGCCGCAATACTTTTGAATGACGAGATAATCTGCCCAACCGAAACCGCAAATTGTCTGTTGTCCAGAAAGTCGGCGATAATTTGACACAAATACTTTGGCACATCTGCTACAACTAATTTAAAAAGTAGACCGTCATGCCATACAGTGTCGAATGCTTTCTCAACATCAAGTAATATTAACCCTGTTGACTTTCTGTTGCACCTGTTCCTAATGATTTTGTTTTTTATTCTACCAATTTAGTGAATAGTGCTATGTTCTTTTTTAAACCCAAATGGTTCATCGGTTATTATCCTGTAGGACGTGGCATCTATCCTTTTATGAATTAGTTTTTCATATATTTTTTCCTAAATTGCTTAAGAGTCTCATTGGTCTATAGCTGGTAGGATTGCTTGAGGGTTTGTTGAGTTTGCGAATAGCTATTTAGCTTTTTTAAATGCCGTTGGAAAATAATTTAGACGTATACAACTGTTGAATATTATGGTCAACAATTTTATTGTTTTTATAGGAATATTTTTCAAAAGCTAATTTGAGACGCCATCGAATCCTGGATCTTAATCTGCTCAGTATAATAGACATTTTCGGTGTGGTGATCTCTGTCTATTGATGCCTCCTCAGTTTTCTGATGTAGTGCAACTTCGTTTACTTTGCTATCATTTGGGTGAGTGTAGCGCAGGGTTAGTTCGTGTGCGTTGGCGAATGAGTTTACTAGTGCTTCCGCTTTTTCTTCGTCTATAATTAGCTTATTGTGACCATCCGCTATAATGGGAATTTTCCTATTATTCTTACATCTCAAAGAACAGTTTATCGTCCAGAATCGTTTATCTCCAGATTTGAGTCTCCTTTTGGTACCTCCCATACAAATTAACCGTTTTAAAGAAATTCAATTTTTACTCTAATTTGTAATTGGCAGGCTGCAGTCCATTGTCCGTTGTATCGGCTTAAGCATTATGTAAGAGTTGGGAAATATCGGTCAACTAAACAAGCCCCTTCTAATGAATCCCATAAAAGCGGCCATCCGTATTTAGCTTCATATCTTGCAAGCATTTAGACTAAATTCAATTAAATGTAGAATATCCTATGGCTTGATAAATCTATTGCTGAGAATGAAAATCGGAAACATTTACACGCCTCTTCTGGTATCTCCCATACAAATTTATCGATTTATCGATAATTATGTTTTTCGCCGTAGCCGTAACAGTAGAAATGCTTGGTATATGTACAGGGTTGCCCATATTCGACGGACCCATGTTTTTTAAAA
>JAHXMU010013171.1:0-10281 GCA_019455685.1 Philornis downsi
ATTTGCTGCAGGTTGTAGATAACCATAGAAAAAATTTCCAAAAATTTTCAAAAAATAAAATACTTACAATTTATTTTTTTGTTTTTTTTATTTTTATGGTCCAAAGAATGTAGAACATTATATACCGTTAGAAAGGCCAATCTTCACCCAAAAATACAAAAATTCTAACTTTTTTTTGCTAGAACAAAAAAATAAAAAAAATTGATGTGGAAAACCGATAATGTTAGTTTATGGGTTAAATTGCAGATTAAATATTCCGCCAAAAATAGCGGACATTGTTTTTTTAAAAAATTTAAAAAACCAAAAATTGCCTGGATTATTATTAATGATCTGTCATAAAAATTTTATCCATATATCATTTGGTTTGGACCACACATTTTTTTTAAAGGTTTTAAGCCGCAAACACTCAAAAAATGACCTTAAAACGATTTTCGGAATACCTAGGGATCAAAATTTTTGGGGTCTTGAAATATTTTTCATCTCGTTAGGGCTAGACCTTTCAGAAAATGGACGCGCACCAAGGAATTTGAACAATTTTGAAATTTGAACCGGTCTAATAAGTATCCATTTAAAGTAAAATATGCGACCATACGTGGAATGATTGGGTTCTCAAAGCAACAATTGTGGCGTCTGGTCTTCATCATACAGCCGGAGAAGATATGTTCCCTTGATTCTATAAATGAAAATCTGACTTAAATGTGGTTCTTCACCCGCCTATGCAGTAGTTTGTAACATTTTTTGACCTCTTCTATTCTCTTTTTAAATTTGGACCCATCGTTCACATCACGTTGGAAATATTAAAATGACTGTAGCTTGCATTACATTACATTATACGTGAATAATGCCATCATATGTCCATTGATGCTGCCATTCTTGTTTATTTTTAATTCGAGTTAGCCTACAAACCCATGCCCTCCACCAGTTACCCACCCCCTTAGTTCAGGTTTAAAAAGCTTACAAGCAATTTTCCGTTGGAAGGCGAAATTTTCCTCAAACACCACTGCTTTTATCCATAAAAGCCCACCAGCCCCTTCCGCTCTTGCTAATTATCATCCGCTATAATGAGCCGGCGTTCCTGTTGATTCCTTTCGCTTGTAATGAAAGGATAATCTCATAATGGCCTTATCTCGGCAACCAGTCGTCGTAAGGTTTTGAATTTCCATATTTACAAATAAACATGTTTTGTAGGTTTAATCGCTTACTTCCATCTGATTGGAAATCTTAAGTTTAGCTAAAACTTTTTCAATTTATTTGAATTTGATTGATTCGTTTTGTGTTATTTTTTGAACGCATTAGATTAATTGTGATTGGTTGGATACTTCATACATCCCATTCAAAAAGGACAACCTTTGACTTAATTACAACAGCTCTATCCTAAGATACATGATATAACTCGTACGATTCAGTGGTAGAAAAGGAAAAGAGTAAAAGGAAATAATGTGTAGTAGAATACGATTACAAGGCTACAGCGACGCCTAAAGTGGAAATATGTTTAATTAGGAAGAGAAGGGGAGGAAAAATGTGCTTAGGGAGGGAGTGATCTCTGAGATATGAATGTGGTTACAGCTAGTTAGAGCGGGAGAGTAGAAAATATGCTTAAAGAGCGCTAAATTGTGTGAAGGAACTCATGAAGTACACGCGTTATATTTTGAATATATTAATTATTATATATTAATTATATTATATTATTATATATTAATATTGAATAATTATTTATAGAACGAGAGAGAAAATGAGAATGGGGAGAATAGAAAATGTGTTTCAGAATATGATTACTAGGCTTCAGCGACTCATAAGCAGAGAGGAGAAAAAGGAAAGAAGAGAAATATATCTAGATTGGGTGATAGGAAGTAAAGGAGTGAGGGAGCGGGGAAATATGTTTAGGGAAGGGAAGAGATCTGAGATCTGAATGCGGCCTTCAGCTAGTTAGAGTAGGATAGTAGCAGATATGCTTAGAGAGCACGAATCTGTCTGAATGAACTCATGAAATACACATGTACTACTCCGCATTGCTGAGAAAAGAGAGTGAGGGAGAGAAAGAGAGGGAAAAGGAAAATATTTATAGAGGGAGAGGTAGAGAGGGAAAATTAGGGATGACACCAGCTAAAAATTGAGTATTAGAGCAAATCTCGAATTTGTGGAATTGAGGAAAACAAACATTTTGTTTGGATTTTTAATCTCACTTACATTTGGGAATGATCAGCTTAGACGAAAAGTGCAATAGGGAGACACCAAGAAGAATCTACTATTATAAACTTCAGTTTGAATAAACCTCGTATACAGCTTTATAATGCTGTTTTACAAATTTTTGCTATAAAGTTTTTCACAAACTCAGGAAGATATTGCTAAACTTAAAACGCTTTCGTACAAAACTCAAAAAATTTTCAATTCCTTTTTACTAATTTTAAGCTGTAAGCTAAAGTATCGCAGGCAGAATTTGTTCTCGCTTAGGCTAACTAAATAAATTTGGTGATAAAATCAAGGTGGTTATCGCACCCCATTCATAAAATTTAAATTTCAGCTATAAATTTAAACTTTAAATACCGTAAAGAATAAAATTTACGATGTTATATATCAATTGAATTTCTCTTTAACATTTTAACTCAGTTTCGTTTACTGTTATTATCTCAGTGTTAGGAGCCCCCATAAAAATTATGTCTTAAGCTTTTTTGAGACTTTAACGGTCACAAAAAATATTTGAGCTGTTCAAGAAAAAAAAAATTTATCGAAAAAAATGAAGACCGTTTGCTTTCGTTTCAAATTCTCAAGTGCGTGCAATTAGTGTGCCGATATAACCTTCCAAAATGTACCAAAACAACA
This sequence comes from Philornis downsi, assembly GCA_019455685.1. Taxonomy (NCBI): domain Eukaryota; kingdom Metazoa; phylum Arthropoda; class Insecta; order Diptera; family Muscidae; genus Philornis; species Philornis downsi. The sequence goes on from JAHXMU010013171.1 coordinate 2,821, forward strand.
AATTTTCGAAATTTGGAATCTAAATAATATCTCAAACACTAGAGGTAATAAGAAAAGTTGTTTGCAGTAAACTAAGCAATTAATAAGTTATAAAATAATAGTTAAAAACCTAATAAATAAAATATGAACACAACAAATTAACAAAAGTTCAATCTCAAATCGATGACAAAAAACACACAGAAGGGCTATGTAATTGTCTTAAATTGGCGGGTGGTTTGTTGGAAAAATCTGTTGACTTTTTAGCACGAAACATCAAAAATTAATTTGTTGCGAAAATAATTTGTAGTATTTTTTTAAAACTTGCTTCATATTCAAACTCACATATTTCTTCATATAATGATGGAAATAAATCTTGAACACACAAAACAAGTTTTAAGTATTTGTTTCGTCTCATACAAAAGTCATAACCATAGAAAATTCTGTTAACCTGTGGTTATTGGATATATTACCAATAAATACAAAGCAAGTATATAGATAGACACTGTTTAATCAGATGGGAAAATAGTCAAATTGATTATTTGATAATGTTCTTCGCATTTGTGGCATAGTCTTTGGGTCTCTGCACAGCCATTGTTACTTGGCTTTCAATTGAAATAGTAAAACTATTGCGCTTTTTAAGACCTAAATCTTTAACATGAATTTTAAATCCAATCAACTTTGACATTTGGCGTATTGTCCTCTACAAAAGTTCTTAGAATGTGCAGGTATTCATCTATGATATTCTCTAAGAACATCCCATGTTTTTGCGTATCCTGCACACGACTGCAAATCCTCTCTAACTTATTTCATATATTTAAGCAGTCGAAGAAATATTAAGTGTAGGATAACAAGTTGATGTCCTGTATATAACCTCTGCGTGAGCACACATTAAAACTAAAAGTGCTGTTAAATTCACACGGGATTAGAGACAAAAATGTACTTAATACAAGAAACCTGAACGATAAAACCAACAAACTTAAGTTGTGGTATTAAGGTATGCCTTGCAAAAAACTTCTAATAATGGTTGTCTCTCGGTGAGATCCGTATAGTCCATATAAAAACATAAAACTTTTCTATTTGCGAGAAGGTTTTGGTAAAGCAAAAACCAAATGCAAACACTGCTGCTTGCGGAAAATTTTGTATACCAGCACGACTTACTAAATTACAAAAATGACAACGATAATAATAGCAACCAAGACAAAAATCTTGGACCAAGGCAGGCACCCAGAAAGATATAGGAAACAATCTAATTTCACTTTTGGTTAAGTAGTTTATGTGGCAGTGAAGCAGATGCTTGTTTCAATTTTGTGCTACTCATTTTAAATATTGGCCGAGCAAACAAAATTAGTTAAAACTAAGGTGAGAGTTTTGTAAAGTCAAGCATAGTTAAATGAGCGTCAGGATGAATGCATTTGGTAAGGATTTTCGATTGGATTGGACATAATTATCAAAACTTTAATAAGATTTGCTAAACTATAAACAAATATTGAATTATGTATATAATTATTTGAATAAATTATATAGTGAAGCATACCTTAAGAATCTTTACTTTACTTTTCTATTTGAAGAATAAAGCATATTTTGGTTGAAGGGAAGGAAAGTAATTAAAGGAAGAATTTAATAATTTATACAAATCAGTCAATAGATTTAGCTAAATACGTATACATATGTGTGTGTTAAGAGTGGCTGGCTTTGGCCCCATATGCTATTTCTGTGTGCCCTCCTGAATACGCTAAAAATTAAAATTGACATAACCTCGCCAAATTTGTAGGCTTCAAGCAGGTAAGATGTTCGTTTAATAGACTGAACCAATCTTTTTAGGTTTAGTGCAGTTTGATATCATTTTGTTTCAGTTATTTGCTATTTCCAAACATTTAGCTATAAAAAGTCAATGCCATTCTCAATTATCATAAGGGAAATGCATGATTTGAGGTGAAATGAAGTAGTATCATAGAACAATTTGACCGATTGAATCGTCAGAGATTATATGGAAGTACTAAAGAATATATTTTGTTTATTCTATATGACTTTATGCAACCAAACAAATGTTTGGTGGCGATTTCAAAGTGATTTTAATAATGCAAAACAGATATACTCTCCTCGAAAATCCTTGACTGATATCATACTTATTTTATTTTATCATACTCTTTACGGACGGTATAGATGAGATAGATTAAATGTATTGTAAAAGGAAAAGAGAACAGCGTTTTGTTGTCGTTAATAGCCAAAACCACTTTTTCTGACTCAATGTTTCAAAAGGTTCCAGTATCTTTTTGCAGGTTTTATTTAATTACATCGTTTTCTTGTAGCCAAGACTAGCGTAAAAGCTGATGAATGCTATCTGTTGGCTGTTAAACCTTTGGCGCTCACTGTCTTGCTGTTCATAAGCTGTGATATTTCTACTTTACTGCCGTCTTAGAATAGGTTTACATTCCATCCCTTGGACATGTATTCGTTGAGTTGTATTCGTTCGTTGATGCTCATTATGCATGTTCTTACCATTTTCAGCTGGTAGTTTACCGGCTATTGGAAGGTAATTTGACTATGTTATTCTGCTTTCATTTTGGTTCGGTATTAAGCAGTCTGTGCTCTGTGCTTGTATTATCTTCGGAAGCCATCTACTTTTGCAGCACATTTTGATTATCCATGAAAAGGTTTCCATTAGTATTTTTACGGAAAAGGAATCTCCTGCCATAAACGTCACCTTTTACTTTCCGGTAGGATGTTAAGGCATAAATTCTTTTCCTATGTCTTTTTATATATTTTGAAGCTATTACCTTCGAATGTGCAATGTATCTGTGGTCACAGTATCAAACGACTTGAGTGTGTTTAAATCAAAGTCGAGTTTATTACATATTATCACTGCGAATATTTTGTTGCAATCCAAAATTCAAATCCCCATTCCAAAATTCGATGTATTTCACAAGTAAAATATAACAATTTGTCACGACAGCGCTTTTTGAAAAACTACTTCTCTAAGAAAGAACATGTTTTTTGATATATACAACATGCCCTTAAACGTTTTATATCTCAAAACTATAAATTTCGAGTTATGTAAGTTTTCGTTGCAAGCTCAAATATTATTCACGCTTTTTATGGTAGCAGCTGATAATATTTTTTGTGGCTTTGTAATATCTAGTTTTCTTTAAGTTTGACAACCAAAGTTTTTTTCTGCTACATCTCATGCAGACCTTAGCTGCAACCAGATGTTCAGTGTTGGTAACACTCGCCGCACTTCCATTTCACTAGAAACATACCTTCTATTTTTTACCACGTAATCAATCGTGCTTCTGGTGTCCTGATCAGGGTATGCGCAGGTTGTCTTGTGTATTTCTTTGTGTGGAATGGTCTTTTATGGCATAGAAGATTTGCATTTTTTTCAGTTTTCTGCAATCAAATGTCAAATTTTCCTTACGAAACAATTAAAACTTTGATTACATCACGTTTTAACTCAATTTGAAAACTAACCAATGGTCGTTGCAACCTTTACCCAAATGTTATTTTGTTCTACCTGCTATCTGGCTGCATTATAAACTTCAATGCAAATATTACTTCCAAAACTTAAGAGCACGTAATACATTTTTATTTCTGAATTTCCTAAACAAATTTTGTAAACTACCTGCTCTTGCTATAGACATAAAAGGATTAGTCTTTTGCCTCATAATGTATTGGTAAAACACACAATAAGGTTTATCCTTAGAATAGTAAATAGTATAGTAATACAGAAAATGAAAATTCTTGCATTATTGCTTACGTGTTGGAAACCACCCAATTCTTATTAACAATTTTGTTCTCTTCAATATTGTGTAGAAGTCTGCAAATATGCAACATATTTGTCAGCTTTAAAACTGTTTCTATAAATTTCTTTCATGTGTAGGTTTAGCAGTCCTTTACATGCAAAATATTGGAATTGAAACAATTGAAACAAATGAAGCAACAAATCGATGAAAATGAAAGTGACGCAGCCTTGTTTTTTTTGATAAATGCATAAGAATTGGAGGAATCCGGTATAAGCAAATATTAAAATATATTGAATTATATGTAGAATTTGAATATTGAAGAGTAAAACAATGACAATTGCAAGAAAAATTCTAACGCAGTTTAAATGCAAAGTATTGTTTGCAATACTTCCGTGCTTGCTTAATTTTTTCCTAGAAAAAAGTTCCCCTTTTTTGGTGTACTCATCGTCCTTTCGTTACTATGCAACTATGTATTGATGTATGTATATTGCGTTCTATATGCATTTTGTAAGTATAAATTTTTCTATGTGGCTACTGCAATGCATAAAAATGTGCATTTTCTTGCACACAGAAATTCTTTATAGCTGCGTTGTCATTCTGTCATTGCAGTCCATACAGTTTTGCTATTTGGGTTGAAGTCCCCAATATTGCATGCTGGCAAATAATAAACAAATTCCTCTGTTATTACTTGTAGGGCAAATAATTTGGTTTCATTTTTTTGATTCGTTTCATGTTTTTTTTTTTTTTGGTATTTGCATAGTTTAAGCTTGCAGCAAATAACGATATTTGCAAGTAATCATTACAGGATACAGCTTTAGGGGAATGCTACCGAGAATTGAAAAAGAAACAAGGCTGAAGCTTAATATCGATGAGAAATACAACAGCTGGAGGGATAAGGAAAGGAGAAAATCATATCAATATTGTAAATATGGAGGAAACTACAAAAACCCTAATATTGTGAAAGGAGCAGTACTACCAAACAAATACTGAGTCTGAAAACTTTGTTATATTGACTGATAGACTGGACTTGAAGAAATCTACAGAAAATGGTTATAAAATTCAAAACCACATTAATATTAATCAGTACTTAAACTTAATTACCTTACGAGTAAATGCGAAATCATAGCTAATACTCGTATAGGTAAAGAAGTCGTTTTATTTTATCTTACGATCAAATTTTGTAAAATGGTAACGAACTCAATATTAATAGGTATGGTATGTAGTTGCTAAGTAGAGAAGTAAAATGTTTCTTAGACAAATCAATTTGGAGTATATAATCCTCGATTGATTCTAATACTTCGTTCCTAAAGTGAAAGCCAAAACAAGATAACAATACAATTATCCTGGGATTTTTCTAAAAAGTTGACCAATTTCCAACACTTTAGCGCATATTAACTGCTATACGAGTATACCAAAGCAAAGTTATAATGTTGATCAGATAGCCTTTCACTTATTTTACTTAACTAAATGTTCATTCTCCAAACTTTTCATACTGGAGGTCTTTAGCCCGACCGCACGAATCGATGTATTTTGATGCGTTGGATATTTCTATATCAGTGTAGACTGCGCGATTCGGGTAAGAGAATTTTGGAGAGACTTCTATCGAAAACTTTCATAAATTATATTGGTTGACTCATAAATCAGAAAAAAATTCATAAAAGATGTTGCTTGATTCATAAATCAAGGTATTAAGCTATAGAGTAGTACTATTAGTTGGATTTTTGTTCGCTAAGAATAGGATTTGTCTTGTCATTTCCATATAGACGTATGTTTACTAGTACTGATATCATTCACTTTATAGACTATGTGGCTGGTTAACATAAAATTATCTAATACAACGTTGTTACAGTTTTAAACTTCGCGTTGCATCTTAATCAAGAATACTGCTTTATGATCAAAACCAAAAAAAATTATCTTTGTTTGCAAGAAAACCTCTTCTGTTGATTGCTTCTTATGATGCCAACATCATTGGCGGATGCGAAAAGCTTTTTGATTTTGTTAAAAATTGCACCCACCGTATTCTTTGCAACTTTCCTCAATACCGTCTCCATCAGTAATTTGAATTTGTCACGTTATCTAATAAATTACTGCAAAGAATCAATGGTTGTCAAAAGGCTCACTAAGGCTTTTGTTTGGGTTTACTGAAATCTTGACCAATGCCAGTGTCGGTTTGCCAAAAGGAGTTAAAATCACAGCGGAACCAACCATGCCTTGGCACCTTTAACTACGAAAGTCGGCTTTACATTAACATGAGTCAATATTTTTCTCTTTGATCGCATTATAAGTTTCTAGCCAGAGTTTGAATTACCAGGGCTAAGGTCGTACAATAAGTCAGACAGAGCAAGCTTTAGTCTTTCACATATTACAACCGTCAGTACATCATATGAGATGGAGGTGAAGATTGGAATTGGGTATACATTTTAAGCACAGGACAGAATAAGCTTAAATTCTAGTGAAGGCTCACACAAACAATTCTTGTCTGATTAGATTTTGTAATTCGAATCCCACTTGCGTTTATCATAAATCCGGGGAAACACAAGTCCAGCCATGTTGTTGTTGAGCAGTCATATTGGTACTCTGATATATTTTTTATTTGGTCATTGGCAGTCTGTAGCACTGTTAATAAATGCCATAAATTTGTTTACCTGTGTTGCTTTCTGGAATCCATGCTTGCAGCACATTTGGTTTACTTGTGATCAGATTTCCATTAATGTCCTTAAAGGACTTCTTATCGTAATCTTTATCTGCCATTCCCAGATGACAGTTACGGGCCTAATTTCTACGAAATACACTGACAGCATAAAACGCCTTACTTTGTTGACACTGCTCGTTCCATTTCTTTCACGGGCATGAATATCTTTCTTCTCAGAATTAAAGCGTCTTTTTGACTTAATTAAAAATAAATCACAAACTCTTTGGAATTCGCATTACCATATTGTAACTTAAAAGATAACGTAATAAAAAAAGATATTGCAATAAAAGACAAACGTCGAAAATATATTTGAAAACATAGCATGTTGCTTGGATTTCCATAGAAAAAGTTGCAAGTTTTTAACTAAGTTACCTTGTGAAATTTACACAATTGTTTGGCATTGTTGGTTAGTATACTGACAAACATTACTTGACAAATGTTAAAAACAAGTTTTCCGGCTTAGCAGAGCTTACAAAATTGAGAAGCTACGATCCAGTTGCATGGAAGGTGGAAAATTATGAATCTATTCTCGTAGAACTTATACTAAGCAAAGATCGGACAAAATTGGTCTCGCATAAAACCCTTAAAAGCAAATGGTCGAATGAACATAATATCGGCTATATTGCTACAGTATCATTGAGGGAACACAGAAAAATTAATGCTGTCATTTTTTCGACAGAAGTCTTTGGGAAAATAGGGGAAATCGGCTGCCGAAAACAAGTCAATCTCCACCACAACATTGATCATACTGATCAGCTCGGATAGTTTAACATACAAAGTACTCAAAACATCGAAATCATGGAACATGCAGCCCTCATATAACATCCAATGACTTCTTTTTGTTGCATAACATTCGGAAGCCTGAATCATTCTGTTCGGAGTGAGACAAACGGTTGGAAAATAGAATCAAACATTTCCGAAATCATGTGATTTGGAGAGAATTTTGAAAATCCCTTTCGATTGAGTAATATTTGTTTATATTGGCTTATCCCAAAATATCGACGATAACCGTCGTGTAATTTTGACATCTCTCGCCCCAAATTTTAATTT
>JAHXMU010013184.1:0-18827 GCA_019455685.1 Philornis downsi
TGATGCAGGAAAGCCAAAAGGCTAATTATATAACATCACAAATAAAATATAAAATTTTTTAATACAATGCTAAATATCAAAAACAAAAGAAGAAGTAATAAAAAATATTATTGTTCATTCCCGGAATCCACGTTTGCAAATTCTTAGGTATAAATACTAAATTTATCACCTCTACTGTAATTGAGACGTTTACATGCAAAGGGTGTCCCAACAAGAACGCGAGATTTAAATTTGTGTCATTGTTTGACATTTATACAATTGTTATTGTTTGCTAGTAGAAGGTACGAGGTTAGTAAAAATGGAGCACTACACGAATGAACAACGCATTCTCATTGAGAAATTGTTTTACCAAAATGGTGAAAGTTTTGCCGCTACAGTTCGCAAATTGCGATCAATTTGGGGTCACAATAACGCTCCAAAAGAGTCAACTGTAAAAAGATTAATGGATAAATTTGCCAAAACTGGGTCTGTTAGTGATGTAAAGACAACAACGCGCCTTCGACCAGGTCGATCGAACGAAAATGTCGCAGCTGTACGTGATGATGTCGCTCAAACTCCATCCACCTCAATTTGACACCGAGCTCAGAAAATTGGTGTCTCCAAATCCACTATGCAGCGAATTTTGACGAAAGATTTGCATCTTCATACATACAAAGTTCAACTGACTCTGGAACTGAAGCCAGCTGACCTTGGACAGCGAAGGGAGTTCGTTAATTGGGTATTGGGGAGACAACATAAAAATGCAGATTTTGCCGATAAAATCATCTTCAGCGACGAGGCCCATTTCCATCTTGATGGCTTCGTCAATAGGCAGAATTGTCGCATTTGGGGTGAGGAAAATCCTCAAATGATTCACGAGACGCAAATGCATCCTCAACGGGCCACTGTGTGGCGTGGGTTTTGGGCTGGAGGAATCATTGGACCTTTTTTTATGAAAATGAGACATTTCAAGCGCAAACAGTCAATGGTGTTCGGTATCGTGAAATGATAACCAGTTTTTCGTGTCTAGAATTGAAGAAATGAATGTGGAGGGGATGTGGTTTCAACAAGACGGCACCACATGTCATACAGCCAGAGAAGCAACTCAGCTGCTGCATCAGTCATTTCCCGGTCGTGTTATTTCGCGTTTTGAAGACCAGAATTGCCCGTCAAGATCGTGCGATTTAACACCATTAGACTTTTTTCTTTGGGGTTTTTTGAATTCGATGGTTTACGTGATTAAGCCGACGACGACTCAAGTTTTAAAAGAGGAAATTGGACGCTGCATTAATGAAATATCGCAGCATCTATGCAAAACGGTCATTGAAAATTTAATTAAAAGATCGCTTGTGTGCCAGCAAAGCCGCGGCGGCCATCTGCCCGATGTGTTGTTCCATACATAACCTCATTCTGTCTACTTTACGATATAATAAAGTTTCGCGATTTTGTTTTAAATATCTGTGTTTTGTTTAAAATTTAAATCTTGCGTTCTTATTGGGACACCCTTTAAAGTTTTCAATTGCAATGAGATTGAGCGCTTTAGAGAAAACTTTGTGTAGACAGATCTATTAGAAAATTTGATTTGCTAAAGTCGGTTCTTGTGCTACCCCCATAGGTGTAAGAAGAATTTGGCTGAACACTTAATCTAGTATTTATTGCAAGGTATAAAATCTAATAAATTCTGGAAACGAACGCTAATCCCCGCTGTGCTTCGTACTCGTATTTGATAAATATCTTAAGGTAAATATATGTCAAAGTGAACCCGTTCCTGCCGAACCATACAACTATATGAATTAAAAGTTTATATTGTGGTTCCCAAACCAAATTATAAAGCAAATAAAAAAAAGAAAAACCAGGTGTCGATAATGAGCTTATAATGTAAAATACACTACTGAAGTTTGCTAAATGCCAATCTAATATATTTGTGTTGGAAATCTTGACTTGAATAAGCAAAGTTTTGTAGATGTAGAGGGAGCCGATTCCAAGCTCAACAAACACGCACCGTAAATGATTTTAAGAATATAGGTATAGAAGAGCCTGTGTAAGAAAAATTACGAGTTGTAGATTTCTAGTTGATCTAGTGAACCTGTATCCACTTCGCAGTAAGGTGGTGAACCAGATACTACCAACTTATGAAATGATTTAATGGTTCAAATTCAACATAACTCTTAAACATGTAAAAAAACGTATAACATATGGTGATATATGATCATAGCGCCTCAAACTGCTTATGCACTCGTACACATACCTTACTACCATATTGAAAATCCTTTAAATACTCCTAAGGCAACCAAGATTTGTTCCCGAAAAAACTTCTAGTTTGAGACATCAGTGAGGCATGAGCTAACCTATGTTTAACATGAATTGGAAGGAATACTAGTATATTCATATTGTGCAATTTCCTTAGACTTAAAAAGTATCCTAGAAAATAAAGAATCAATATGAGCATGAAAAGCATGTCGTCTATCAAGTGTTATGCTGAAACACTTCTTTTCCTCATCTAAAAATTCATTAATGTTGATGGCAAAATTCTAAAAAGATTGCAATGAGGAGACAAAAAGCATAGCTTTAGTTTTGCTAAAATTAATATAAAGGTAAAGATTATTATCATTTAGCCAATTATTTACGAGTATAGCATTCAATGTGTTATTGATATAACATTATAAGTTATTTACTGAACTACTCCTGAAAAAGTGTTGAAGGAGTTGTTTCACCCAACCCTAAAATGAAAACGCATCCGTTTCAACAACATTTCGTTCCAGCAGCATGGACCGGTTATGGCGGAGTTCCAACGAAAATTCCCAAACAAATTAATATTTAGAAACTTCACTTTTCGCTGGTTCCTAAGTCACCTGACCTGGCTGCATCAGAATTTTTTTCCTTTGGGGTTATGCTAGGCAAGAGATGTACAAAATGAAACCAAGGAGTTTGACTGAATTGAAGCAGTCCATTTAAACAATAAGTGAGGCGATCCCGATTTCCAACCGTCAGGAGGCAATGAATTGTTTTCTGATCAGGTGTCGCATATTTTTGTTATATAAAAAAATTGAAAAAAAATAAAAAAAATTTAATAAAAAAAAAAAATAAAATAAAATAAAAAACAATTAAATGAAATACATTGATTAAGAAACAGTTATTTGAATTTCTTATTGCAGCACAATTGTTGCAGCACCTTGTATTACGGATTATCTAAAAAACAGCTATCATGCATGGAGTGATTTTTTAAGATTTAAGTTTTTCAGGTTAGCAGGACTGGTTGGTAATGGCGTCCAAATGTCATCTGTTAAAGTGAAAAGTGTACAGTATACTCTGCTATTTTATCAAGGAAAGACTAACAAACGAGCAACGATTGCAAATCGTTGAAATTTATTATCAAAATTCGTGCTCTGTGGCAAATGTGCATCGTTTGATACGACCATTTTATGGTCGTCATAATCGACCTGCTGTAAGATCCTTTGTAAGATCGTGAATTATACGGCAATTGCTGGTGTAATGGCTGCTAAATGATCAGGTAGGTTTCGGGGTCTATTTCAGAGATCTGGGGCTAAACATAGCAAGAAGGCTTCTTGATCACTACTACGTTTATCAGGCCGAAATTTTGGCCATTAAAGAAGTGGCAAAATAGCTGAGATATACTATCCTCAGCACGGTGGGGATTAACATATTCTTTGATTGTCAAGCTGCCACTAGATCCTTGGATTCTGTCCTCCTGGACTCAACATCAGCCCTAAATTGCCGCAGATCTCTCAACGAGATGGTGGGGATTAACATATTCTCTGATTGTCGAGCATCCATTAGATCCCTGGATTCTGTCTTCCTGAACTCCTGAATTGCCGCAGATATCTTAACGAGACGGCTCAGTATTTCAACATTCACTTTATGTGGGTGCCGGACCACAAGGACATACCAGGGAACTGCAGAGCTGATGAGTTGGCAAGACTAGGAACAACCTTACAAACTACAGCCGAGTCCATGGAGTCCGTGAGCATGCCTCTATTCGCTTGCAAGCTTCTACTGCGAGATGGAGCATATTTTTCATTTCATTTGTTTATTTTAGTCTATGGAATTATATCCTTACAGACCAGCAAATATCTTATGTAACTAATTAACAAAAACAAAGTAAATAACTTAACTAATTTAATAAATTACATACTAAATATTTATTACATATTTAGCGGCAAATGGTAGATTGGTGTCTGTCCGAGGCTGTGATCAATCCAGACGGATTGTCACACTGCTGTCGCTATCAAGACCCGACGTCGCATTGCTTGTGTCCGTCATGACGGGACACTGTCTGATTGGAAGACATGCAGTGAGACTGAAGGTTGCGATTAGTGACTTCTGCAGGATTTGTAGAGATGAAGGGGAGGAGGGGTCCATAGAACATCTTCTCTGCAATTGTCCCGCCCTAGTGAACAGGCGCTTGGCTTTTATTTCTTTAGGGATCTGTTCGATTTAGGAGTTTTTTGGGGCGCTCAGGATGGTTCAGCGGGGAAAACTAAGGATGTCCTTATCTCTAGTTTCCGTGGTATCACAATGGACTACACGGTCTAAGTAAGTCTGTCTATTCAGACTGCAACACTGACCTAACCTAACCTAACGCCAGTACATTTCATTGTCAAAACTGATAGTAGAATAGCATTAAATTTCAACTCTTAAACATGGTAATATCGAAGTTGATACCGAAGGAGTAAAACCGCAATGAATTTTTTTGAAATATGTGTTAATCTAGTCGACCGTTTCCTTTGTACAACTACGCGATTTTAGACTATCCATGATCAAAATGTATTCGCTTTTAAAACACGAGCTAAGTGACCCAAATATTTAGAAAGTGTCTATTTGAAAGGTTATATTTGACAAAAGGACAATTGAAAGATATGATTCCAAAAACATTTAATTACCAATCATGCCTGTACAATTGGTAAAGAATCTTCTTGTTAGCTAATGGCTGATCAGTAAGTACAAAAAATTGTAACATGAATTTTGATATCTAATAATATCTAGGATACCGCAGTCCTTTGCCTAATAGTTTCGTCCCACTGTTTTGCTGCCACTTTACCAGAAAGGTGACTGTGTGTGTGTGTGTGTGGCAAAAGTGGCATGAAATATGATTCGTGTATCTCATGGTGGAGGGGATGTGTATTACGAAGTTTATGCATCCATCACACTCACTAGTCACTGAATGCAACATTGAAACGAACATGGAGTTATCATCTCTCTTCATATCAGATTTTTAGTTGATGATGTTGCTTCAATCGCATCGCAAATTGTAGGATAGGTGAACAGCATGCAGCGAGACGTGCAGGTAAATGATCTGGATGTGTGAATTATACGAATGGTTAGGCAACCCTCGACTGTTGCACGGGCGTTGCGAATATACCAGGAATGGCATATTCACTCTGTTATCACATTTCAATTTTTATAAAAAAAAAGTGTTGAATGTGTTATTAAATCTTTGCCGATGCCACCGAAGAATGATTCGCTGCGAATCGTGACCTGAAAATGGTGGCTGTAAAAAATGGATTGAAAATAATGTTGAGGTTATGGCTTTTGTTTTATATTTTGCATTTTTTCTTTTACAATTGTATGACCTTATTCTTTTGTAATTAAAATTCTCCTTTCCTTTTCTTATTCTTATTCAGACGCACACACAAATACTTGAATTGCATTTTTCTTTATTTTACTTATTTATTTATAAATTAAGCATGACGTTTTTTGCTTTTAAGGCAGGTTGAGCCGCAAATGAAGCATCGGCGGCATACATTTAAAATTTTTATGCAACAGCAGGCACTAAATTTAGAATACATTCTGTAAAGAATTTCTAAATAAAGCAAAATTGTTAATTTAATTTTTTAGTATAGTTGTTTAACCTACCATTTGCAGTAAATGGAAGCTGGAAAATGGACTGTGATGGAAACAGAAATATATAGTGAGGCTAAAAATAAACGAAAAAAGAAGGGCAGTCTCCCAAAATGCTGACGTTAACATTACAAAAGTCGAAAAGCGGTAAATAATTTTCTTGTGTTAGAAACCGTACACCACCGTACTTTCTGAAGTGTAATTTCCCACATCTCTTTAAACATATTTTTGGCTTTAGCTTTTGAAAATATATTGGCAACGCCTACGAGCTGAACAAAATAGAATTTAAAAGAATATAGTCGGAAATGTTGACTACAATAAACTACAATAAATTATAGCGATTTTATAGGCTGAGGAAATTAAATAACGGTGATACTGCAAATTAAACTGCATAACTTTAAGGCTGCCCTGTTGACTTTTTTTCACTATTTCTTTGAGCGATATCTTATGAGCGATATTTGCAAACGAGTCATAACTTTTATAAACTTATATATATGTAAACTTCGATTGTTTAACATAGCTCATTGACGTTTGCCAAAACTTGTTTTTCTTTCTTTCAAATATACTGGGTGGCGCAATAGAACGTGCATATTGCATCATCTTTTTTTGCGGAGAAGAAACGGCGCGGGCGGGGGGCGCCTACATCATTGAGTTGGCGGGCTCATGGAGTTTTAGTCGCTATGAATCACTTCGATGTGAAGCTTCACGCATTTTGCGTGCGCGCATTTTACGAGAACTCTCGTTCATATATTGCTACTAGGCGACTATATTGTCCTGAATATGGACTACGGCGAATTAGTGAAGCTCCGAGTGCTAATTTAATTAAAATATGGGTAAAGCGTTTTGAAGAGACCGGTTCAACATTTAAACCACAAGCAAATGGTCGCCCAAGAACATCTAGGACCGAAGACAATGTTGAGAGAGTTATGGAGCCAGTACGAGGAAATCCACAAATGTCGACTCGCAAGAGATCGTCTGTCTTACAATTATCGCGACGAAGTTTGCAACGAATTTTAACATTAGATCTTAAACTGCATCCATATAAGCTGCAATTAACACAAGAATTGAAAGAGTCTGACTTCATAGCAAGGCTCGCATTTGCTAATGAAATGCTTAATCGATTTTCCAATTTTGACAATATCCTTTATATCCTGACTTCATAGCAAGGCCCGCACTTGCTAATGAAATGCTTAATCGATTTTCCAATTTTGACAATATCCTTTTCTCTGATGAGGCTCATTTCCTTATGAATGGGTTCGTAAACTGTCAAAATTGTCGTTACTGGAACAGTGAAAATCCCAAAATCAAACACCAGAAACCATTGCATAGTCCTAAAGTGACAGTATGGGCAGCAATCTCTGGCAGAGGAATAATTGGTCCTTTTTTCTTCGAAAATGCGCGGGGCCAAAACGTCACGGTTAATACGGAACGCTATGTTGAGATGTTGGACAGATTTTTGGCTCCAGAAATTGAGAGTTCAAGAATAGTGAATTCCAGAACTTGGTTCCAACAAGATAGAGCTACCTGTCACACATCAAATGACAGGTATGGTTCTTTATCGTACCAGTGCCAGTTCAATATACTACTGCGTCCAAAAAGTATGACTAATTTCCAATTTAAATATCAAATTTCAGAAATATTTTTTCACTGTAATAAACATCTGTGTTGAGTTTTAAATGTCATTAGCATTTGAGCTACACTCGGTTTTGTAGGACACAAAAAATTATTTTAGCCTGCGAAATTTGAAAATTCACCTTATTTTTTTAACACACCTCGTATATCGCTGGTTTCAACCATGAGACATGATTGTTTGAAGTAACCTTTACACAAGCAAATAAATACTTAATTTTTACAATTTACAATACAAGCAATTCAATGTAATTCAACTTAATTCAGATCAACTTATATATATATTTATTATATTTAATTTAATTTAAATTGAATTATATGTAATTCAATCTAATTTTCTGAAAACTCATTTTAATTCATAATTCATAGTTCATAATTTCATTTACAAAATTCATTTTTAATTCATGGGAAGGATTAACCATGTTCAATAACTTCCACTTTTTTATTGCTGGGAAGGATATGCTGACAGTTTTCCTCGCTTTTGGTGGTATTGTGCATTGAGAGTCCCTTTTGTAATGCAAAATTGTCAACAAGCGATATGAAGTTAATGTTAAGCCACTTTAGAGCGAATTTATTCGCAAAAAGAGCGTGGATTATGTACGAGCAGGCAGTTCGTGGTCTTTGCATAATGCGTCATCTCACACTGTGTTGGTTCTTCGTGATCTTTTCGCCAAATATTCAACTAGTATCACTTCTGAAGTATTACCATATGACTCCTGGCAATTTCCTAAATGCAAAATACCGGTCCGAGGACACCATTTTGAGCCGATTAAAGAGATTCAATGGGAATCTCAGTGCGCTCTGAAGGCCATATGGGAAGCTGGCTTTTTGGCCTGCTTCGATTATAAAAATAAGACATTAGCATTGTATCTAGGAGTAATATTTTAAAGGCTATGATAGAGATTTGAACAAATAAGTAAAGGTTTTTTACAGCATAAATACTAATCTTACTATTTGCATGCAGTAATTTGCCGACTTGGGAATGTCCGTCCGTCCAACCATCAGTCCGCATTATAGCGATTGTATCATTTGAGCTATGAGTCTCAAACTTTTTGGAAACAAAAACGCGTATATTTATATTCGAAATTGAGCACTATAGGGTGGACATTTGTCCTACTTCTATAAAACTAAAAATTTTTCAGGATGTTATCTACAATTCTGTCATTTATTCAAGGAATAAATTCATAAATGTTGCTTGCATATATTGACTTGATCGGAAAGTTCCTTCGGTTTTTAAAAGAAATTTATTTACAAATTTATATACAAGAAAACACGTATTTTAATCTATTATACATATATATAGGTAAACTCTCCCTTTTTTAATAACTTCTTCCACCCTCTCTCGGAGCTTTTTATTTCCTCTCTCATAAAATTCGCGTGGTATTTCTGAAAAACAGCGTTCAATTCGATTTTTTACTTCCTCATAGTTATGGAAATTCAAATCCTTCAAATGGTAGTTTAGACTGCAAAATAGGTGATAGTCGGGCGAGGCGAGATCTGGAGAGTACGGTGGGTGAGGCAAAACTTCCTACCTAAGCTTTGACAATTTCTGACGGGTCCGCAAGGCAGTGTGAGGTCTCGGTGAGAGATTGAGGTACCCACACATCGAGGTCGCTTACAAATCCGAACTCTTTTATGACTTCGTGCACGGTTGAGACTGATTTTTTTCATTATTTCAGATATTTCACAAACTGTTGCTCGTGGATTAACAATAAATAAATCTCTCACCTCCTCAGAAACAATTTAATTTTGTCGTTCTAACCTAGGAGCGTCCGTAGAAAAACTTTTAAACCATTTCTTGCAAGCTCTT
The DNA here is from genome assembly GCA_019455685.1 of Philornis downsi. Taxonomy (NCBI): domain Eukaryota; kingdom Metazoa; phylum Arthropoda; class Insecta; order Diptera; family Muscidae; genus Philornis; species Philornis downsi. Next base: position 9,278 of record JAHXMU010013184.1, read on the forward strand.
GCATTTGATCCGTTTTCTTCATAAACAGACTTTATTTCTTGGCTGGCTTCAGCAACCGTTTTTCCTTATGTAAAGATTTTTCATAGTTTTGGGCACCTTTTTTTTAATAAATTTCTGTATTTAACCAAATTTTATTATAATTTAAATTTTAATTTTTAATTTAACATTTTTTTAACACAGAAATCTAATTTGAAATCTCACCAAAATCATTTCTAAAATATTTCTACATATTTGTTTTTTAATATTGCTCCAATTTTTCATAGTTTTGGGTACCCTTTTTTTAATAAATTTCTGTATTTATCAAAATTTTAGTTTAAAGTTGCCCATAAATCTTCCAAAAATAATATATTTATTATAAAACTTATTCATAATTATAATGAAAGAGTCAAATCTTATCAGTTTTATGATACCCTATAACTGCTTTTTATTATAAAGATTATGTTAAATTCCTACTTTGTGTGATAAATTAAATTTAAATTTCAGAAAAAAAAATCTGGAATTATCTGTCAACGATACGACGATGTACGTTTCTGGATTTACAGCTTTTGATTTTTGTATTTATTCCGTTAAACTTTGTTCATAAATCGAGGTTTAAACTTTTTATATAAAAGGTTCCAATGATGGCGAAACTGAGATCAAATGTTGAAAAAACTTGAAATTTGTATTGGAAGAGATATGAATTTTACAATGTCTTATAATGTAGTATCAATAACACATTGAGTGCTATAAATAATTGATCAAATGAAAATAACCTTTGTATTAATTGTAGCAGAACCAAAGGTATGCTTTTTGTCTCCTTGTTTCAATCTTTTCAGAATTTTGACATCAACATTAATGGAAACAGTATTGAATTAGTAGACGAAATGAAGTGCCTGGGCATAACACTTGATAAACGACTTGATTTTCGTCGTGCTCATATTTATTCTATACTTCCAAAGATAGTTTTTCAATCATTGTGGAGAAAATATATGATATATGATGAAACGATTCGGCACCGTTTTTAATAATTTAGCTTGTCGTAATGATCTTGGTTTAAAATCATACATAATCAAACCCGTAGAAGAATTAAGACCAATCGATATTCAGAATTATCGCCATTGCAGGTTTTGTACACTGGAAAAGCTTGAAGTCATTGTTTACGATCAACATTTTGTTTAGCGATGAGGTTTATTGCTGGCTTAATAGCTACGCTAATAAATAAAACTGCAACATTTGGACTGAAGAACAATGTCGTATGAGCGGTTATACTGTTACGCTGCACAGTGAGATTCTAAGTGCAAAAAGTCTACTTTTCGACTGTAAAATATTAAAAATGTTATGATGCAATTTTGTACGGAATTGTTTAGTTGAGAGAAATTCATCATTGCTTTTTTGAAAAAAAATATTTTTTATCGCAAAATAACTACTTAAAAATGCTTGGAAGAAGTAAAGCGCAAAACGACTAAGATTTTAATGCAACTTGAGAACCTGTATATGCATATTTGTTGTTCGTTTAACTATTTTATGTCATGATGTTCTAAAAATATGGTATTTTGTGATTCTTTAAGAAAAAAAAGACAACTGGATAGCATAAATAGTTTCGAAACTATTTAAATTTAAAAAAAAGCCCTAGAAATTTCAGTGTTCCAAGTTCTCCTTGGATGAAAAAAAGGTTAGCTCCGATGACCTCCATGCTCTGACTGCAATCAAATGAAGGAGGGGAGTATATTATTACAGTTTATAGAAAAAAATCCTTATAATATTTTATACTGCTGAACAAAGTTATAAATTTTATGAAAAAAGTCACAAGAAATTACGCTACAAATTAAGCAAAGAAATAAAGACAAAACACGTATATGATGCATACTTTTACTTACGAAAACCTCGTCAGCAGCCGTTTGCTACATTTGTAAAGCAAAACCAACACAAATGAACAACTTATATGTAGTTGCAGCACGACCAATTGATACCGATGCCCTCAAATTGGGGATTTCCTCGTTGCACGCTCGCATCAAGTTTATGGTGGGCGGTGGGCGTGGCCGATTTAGATGGAACTTTCCAAAAAATTTGTTTTCGTAGTACAGATGATCCATGCCAAGTTACAAGAATTTCTACCTAACAGAAAAAAATGTATACGAAAATTTCATTTTTAGTTGTATGGGCGGTGGCCGATGGGCGTGGTCGATTTGGATGAAACTTTATATTCTTGCTACTCTACGTCATAAAACGCTCTATGCCGAATTTCAAGACTCTACGACAACTCCTTATATTTACTGCACAAAAATGTATGAAGCAATCCCACTGTGCGCTGTTATGCTATTATATCCCGACAAAACGACAGTTTGTTACAGTTTATGTGCCAGTGGAATCTCACATTTCCTCAAAAATGGGCCCGGCCAGAGCGTAACTGCCACTGGCATTCATTGCAGCGTCGAGACAATGGACTATTTACTGTCTGAAATTGTCGCACATCTGATGGAACCATCATAGCATTATTGCAACAGCATTTCGGTGAATAAATAATTTTATCCTTCGGACTGGTGGAATGACCGCCTGGATCTTGTGTATTCTATACCTCTAGATTTTTTCGTTTGAGACATAGATAAGCCGGCTACGATTGGAGAATTGGAAATCCACATTACTCATGACATTCACCATTCGAAATGCTCGAAGGCGTCATAGAAATTTACAATCTTGAAATGAACTACGTTAGACGCAATTACGTCAAACATTTTAAAGAGATAATCTTTAAAAATTTAATGTACAGAGTGATTCTTTTGCATGATAATAAGAATACGCGACAAAAATGAATTTTTTACATTTTTGTTTTTGGAAAAATTGATTATAAAATTACCAGTGGTTGAATAAACAAAAGAAGGTATTAAATGTTGCAATAGAAATATTTTTGAAATGTGATATCTCACATTCTTGGGATAATCCGGCAGAGAAAGTGGATAAATGGATATTTTTTAAATTAAACCCAATTTCATTTGCAATGCACATTTTGGAAATTTCTGATAACATTCAAATTATTTGAGAAATAAATAAGATTTAGACATTGCATTCATGCAATTTCCCTCTGGCTTAGTCCATGAAAAAAGCCATGAAAACAAAGTCCATGAAAAAGCTTCATAAAATGAAGTTGGCGTATCAGCGAATATATAACAGTGAACCATAGTTAATTAGGGAGCTTTCATTTCAAAATTTCATTCTCTACATTTCACTTCATTTCATTATGATCTTCTTTGTTTTCTTCCAATCTTATCAAATACGTTCCATAGCTATTATGAAATTTTTCGATTATTTTGTTCGTTAAAATTTTCCTGTTGGAAAAAGCAAATTTCATACTTGACTGCATAATCATAATTATTGTTTTGCCCTCAGGAGCTGTGATAAGAAAAAAACAATGCCAAAGGCTAAACAACAAAATATCGCGTAAAAACTTAAGCATTTCGTAACAATGAAGGAAAACCTTTTGAGCGTAAAACTAAAGACAAACACTACTGCTCGTTGAATAGTACTGTGTGATGGGTAAAATCCCCTAAATCAAGGGGTTCAAAGACATGACCATATACAAATGAAGTCTTTAGCAAATCGTCCTTTCAAAATTCGATTCGATTAATTGCGCCAACTCGTGAAGAAAACTAAGCAAATAGCTTTTGATAGTGATATACGCAAATGTACTCGATATCATCAGGATTATCAAAAGCAAAGAAATTTCTATGAAATATTAAAAGAGAAAAGTTGATTGAATGAATTATTTTGACTCTTAGAGTCAACAAGTTTAAAATGTCTTTAGATTATCACCTTTGAAGAGATCAGGGCATATGTACTCGTATATACAGAGGGTTTGTCTACTTAGAGAAGAGGAGAATTAAGTATCTCCATACCCAGAAGGCTTCATTCAGGGCTGCCACCATCCTTGTAAAGGGTTTTGCCATGTGGTAACTGTTATAATTGAATAAAACAACATGCATGTGTGAGTTAACAACTAATTTCTCGGTTTGATTTGAAATGCCTTTTAAATGACATTTTGATTTATTCAAACGACCGTCCCAGCCTTGCAGAACGGGACGCTTCCGAGACTTTGATTCATAAATTAGACTTTACAAGAAAAATTATATATATATGTATATTGTGATTTTTTAATCGTAGTTTTTTTTTTAATCGAATAAAATACTCAAATTTACATCATATATTAACATTTTTTATTGGAATTGATAAATTGGTCTTTGCCATTTAATTTTTAAAGTTAATTTCATGTAAATGTTGTCCGCGGCTTCGTCTCAAAATGTTTTATCTGAGCCATCAAAAGTAAACGATCTCAGTGAACTTGTAAACATAGGAAAAATTTGTCACTGTTATGTAATTCAAGATTTGCGTTTGAAAGGTCTCAGTCCAAGCAATATTAAAGCCGTGCCAGATTCTATTCTGGAGAAGTCTGGTCCCTCGTTTAGGACTGTAAATTATTGGGTAGCAGAGTTTAAACAAGGCCGTACAACCGTTAAGAAAATTCGCAAAATAATATTGGATGATCGTCATCTGAAGTCATATGTATTTCAAAAAGTTCTATACATCGTATATTCACCAAAAATTTGAAGATGAGAAAGCTGTGCGCAAGATGGGTGCCGTGTTCGCTTTCACAAGTGCAAAAACGGCATCGTAAAGATGTTTCAGTAGAGTGTTTGGTAATGTGTTTAGCTGAAATGATAGGCATTCGATGTAATACATCGTATATTGACCGAAGATTTGGAAATGAGAACGCTGTGCGCAAGATGGGTGCCGCGCTTGCTTTCAATAGAGCAAAAACAGCGTTGTGAAGATGTTTCAGTAGAGTGTTTGGCGATGTTTTGCCGCAATAAAGTCGCATGTTTGCGTCGATTTATAACTATGGATGAGACATGGGTCCACCACTTCACACCTGAGACAAAGGAAGACAAAGGAACAGTCGTGTCCAAAGAAGGCGAAAAAGAAAGGCGAAAAAATTTGCAGGCAAGGTCATGGCGTCTGTTTTGCTGTTTGGGATGCACATGGGATTATTTGAATTGATTATCTTCAGAAAGGAAAAATCATCAACGGCGAATGGTGATGAAGTTATTGAAAAAGGCCACATTTGGCGAATAAGAGAATGTAGTGTTATCAAAACAATGCTCCAGTTCACACTTCCACTATTGCGATGGCCAAAATTAATGAATTAAAGCTCGAATTGCTTCATCACGCACCCTACTCCTCGGATTAAACTCCCCTCTGACTATTTTCATTCCAAACTTAAAAAAAATGGCTCGGTGATAAAAGATTTGCCAACAATGATGAAGGGGGTCTGCAATTGATGGCTGCTTTAAGGAGTTTGATAGTTCTTACTATAGGGTGGCGCATAAGTGACGTTAAGATTTAATCAGTGAATACATTTTTTATTTAAGTCTTTTTTTCGTTTCTTTACAGAATTAACTAAATAATAATAACTATAACTAAATAATATTATTAACTAATTAATAATAAACAATCAAAGTTGTTTAATTTTACTTTGAAATTCAGCATTCGATTATTTAGATCATATCGTAATTTCTTTCATGTTCGAAATGCTCCTAACGCTCCAACAATTTACCGATTGGTTCAGCGTTTTGGGCTATAAGGGGCTGTCTGTGATCTTCGGCGTGCTGGAAGTGACCATTGCTCGAGTCCAAGCAAGTATTGAGGAAAACCCCGAAACTTCCACCAGGCGACGTTCTCAGCAGTTAGAGATGTGTAGGCGGTCTTTGCAAAGACCGCATATGTTACATCTTTACATATGTTTCATCTTTTACCATATACTGTGCAATTGGTTCACGAGTTAAAACCAAATGATGCACAAGAACGCATTCAATATAGTCGCCGTTAACGTCACTTATGCGTCACCCTTTATAAGCAGGGTATAGAAGCGATTGAATGTCGCTGGAAAAGGTGTATCGAGCTAAAAGGGGATTATGTTGACATACAACATTTTTCCAAACTTTTTTGTGTCTTCTAGTTTTGGGACCGCCCTCGTAATAGCAAATCTTTACGGTTTTTTTTTTTAGTAAATACACCATTCAGATTTATGCGCCACTCTCTCTATAAATACTAAAATTCACCATCGTATTCACTTGTTTCCGTATGTTTTATTTCGTCTTAAATTTGTTTCAATTTACTTAATTCCTAGAGTAAACTAATGGAAATAATACACGAATCTGAACTAGAAAGAACAAATTGATATAGTGTAACATTGCTAGTTCCAGAAATTTCACATGCAGCAATTTGTTGGTTGGCCTTTAAGGATCAGGGTCTTCACCAACTCCCAAGCTGCTGGTATTGGACTCTTTAAAGGCATCTGCTATTTTTCTTCCATTTGTCCATTAGTATTATCGAGCCCCATCCAAATGATACATGTCTTTTACGCCCACACACACACACACACATATCGTATATATGTATACACAAACAGACACATTCACATGTAAACATGTGAATGTATGTGGCAGTGTGCGTCTGACTGTGTAACATCAATAAATTAGAAAATGAATAAATAAAATTGTTGGATTGTCTACTGCCTGCCGGGTCTGGCACAGCATGTGCTGTTTTTTGTAACAAAAGACTATAAAAGTGTGAGGTTATATTTCATGTTTTACGGAAAAGGGCAATTTTTGATTTGTAATTTTATGAAGATATATGTGAGGAATGTATGAAGATGGTAAGAGGGCGTTGGGAAAGAAGTTGATGCCGCAAAAAAAAAAATCAACTGGTAAATAAATTTCCTAAATAAATGGGAAGAAGGGAAGAAAAAATAAATAAATCGTTAATATTTAATTACAATGAAGATCCTTTGACAATGTTAATGTTGCTGTTTTTTCCAAGAAATACGATATATTTTTCGTTCTTTGCCCATTTCTAGAAATTGTGTTACCTTTGATAGATTTTTAGATTTTTAGATTAGATTTTTTCTGAGAACGTAAACACATAAATGTTGCAATTTCGTGTTTAGATAACTACAGGGTTATCCACTTTTCGGTTTCAAAAGTATATTTAAATAAAACACACATAAAGCTATGATGCCAATGAAACTTTTATTTCACTATAATGCTTGGAATTTGCCATTATGTATGAAATACTACAATATCATTTAAATGACCGCCTTTGGAATTGTAGCAGCAGTGGAACCTTTTGAGCTAGTTTTCGACCATCTTTTCGCACATTTCGGCCGGTATATCGGAGATAACTTGACAAATGTTGGTTTTCAAATGCTCCAACGTTTGGAAATTATCCACATAAACACGGTCTTTGATGTAACCCAACAATAAAGGTGTAATGGCATCAAATCACGTAATCTTGGTGGCTAATTGACGTCACCAGAACGTGAAATTACGCATTCTGGGAGTTTCTCATGCGGTAAAGCCAAAATCGGTAGAGTTACATGGTACCGCCTTGTTGAAACCACATATCACCCAGTTTGTAACCTTCAATTGAAGGCAAAAAAATCAGTTATCATACGGCCATAGCGCTGTGAATGGAAATTCGAATTATCCGCCACACTTTCACTAACGGAAGCGATATTTTCGGCAGTGCGTACTATATTGCGATGATGCACAAGCCTGACCACATCTGTAACGCTTCCAGCCTCTTCAAATTTCTTTATAATCTTGCCAATTTCTTACACAGTACGACGATTATGGCGACCAACATCATGCCGTAATGCATGAAAAGTATCCACTTTTGAATCACCAATTTTGTAGAAAGTTTTAACTATTTTTACGTGTTCTACGGTTGTCAAACAATCCATATTCGTAAATGATATACCTTTCACTAAATATATAACACTTCAGATGACAGACAGATATTTAACAGTTGACAACCTTGTACTCGATAGCATCAGATTATGAATGGCAAATAAATTTCTATGGAATATTAAAAGAGAAAAGTTGATTGAATGAATTATTTTGTCTTTTAGACTCAACGAGTTTAAAATGTCTTTAGATTATCACCTTTAAAGAGATCAGGGCATATGTACTCGTATATGCAGAGGTTTTGTCTACTTAGAGAAGAGGAGAATTAAATAACTCCATACCCAGAAGGCTTCATTAAGGGCTGCCACCATCCTTGTAAAGGGTTTTGCCATGTGGCAACTGTTATAATTGAATAAAACAACGTGCATGTGTGAGTTAACAACTAATTTTTCGGTTTGATTTAAAATGCCTTATAAATGACATTTTGATTTATTCAAACGGCCGTCTCAGCTTTGCAGAACGGGACGCTTCCGATAGGTCGAAGACTTTGGCTCATAAATTGGACTTAACAAAAAAATTATATACATGGGGTCATATTTAACCGTAGTTTTTTTAATCTAATAAAATACTCAAATTTACATCATATATTAACATTTTTTTATTGGAATCTATAAATTGGTCTTTGCCATTTAATTTTTAAAGATAATTTCATGTAAATGTTGTCCGCGGCTTCGTATCAAACTGTTTTGTTTGACCCATCAAAAGTAAACGATCTCAGTGAATTTGTAAACATGGAAAAAATTTGTCACTGTTATGTAATTCAACATTTGCGTTTGAAAGGTCTCAGTGCAACCAATATTAAAGCCGTGGCAGATTCTATTCTGAAGAAGTCTGGTCCCTCGTTTAGGACTGTAAATTATTGCGTAGCAGAGTTTAGACGAGACCGTACGACCGTAAAGAAAATCCACAAAATGATATTTGATGATCGTCAGCTGAAGGCGCGTGAGCTAGCCGAAGTCATATGTCATAAAATAAATAACACTTCAGATGACAGACAGATATTTAACAGTTGACAACCTTGCTAGACGGGCGGTTTTGAAATCACTAAGTAGATAACTCAATATTACCGGCCACCATGACGATACGTGCGAACTGCTTTATTGAATTTCAATATGATTACATGTATTAATGTATAAACTTATGAAATATATATTATAAATATTCTAATTCCTATGACCAATTCTGTAGAACAAAAATAGCTTTCACCTCAGCATTCTAGCAGTGACCTTTCACCCGATGGTCTTGTCACTTTGTGATGAAGAAATGGTTTGAGAATTAGTACTCAATTTGCAGCATTTCGCGAAACATCAATTTCGGCTTAATAAGGAAAGAAAACTTGTTATTTACTATTCCTTAAACTTCTCGCCAACTAAAGGTACGCATCGTACGGATATGGAATAAAGATATTGAATACAATTGAACACCCCGTATTTTATCTCAAGTTTTTCTCAGTCTTGCGAAACTGCCTAATAGTATTCGGGAAAATTTCAATGGGAGCAAATTATGTAGATTGATTGGTGTCATTGGATCTGGAAAAAGCGTTTGATCGAGTCGATCATAAGTTTTTGATTTATAAGTTATATAATTTGCGAACAATCCTTGTAGTTTAATTTACTCCCAGCTTTCAGGAAGGAAGCAACAAGTTTGTGCCAATGGTAGATATAGTATAATGTGCTCAGCGTAAAGAGTGGGGTGCTGCAAGATTCAGTCCTGGGCCCGGTTCTCTTCACTCTTTACATCAACAATCTTTTTCCAAAATTTGATACTCTGTGTAA
>JAHXMU010013195.1:0-16840 GCA_019455685.1 Philornis downsi
ACAACAGTCGAAAAGTACATTTTAAATTTATTTATGTCTATTATTCAATTACTTAATGATTCAATGATTCGATGATTCAATTATGCAGTCATTCAATTATTCTATTATTCAACTATTCAATTATTCAATTGAGCAATTATTTAATTATTTCATAGTTCAATGATTCAATGATTCAATTATTCAGTCATTCAATTATTCAGTTATTCAATTTAATCTATTATTCAACTATTCAATTATTCAATTGTGTAATTACTCAATTATTCATTTATTCAATTATTCAACTATTCAATTATTCTGTTATTCAACTATTCTATTATTTAGTCATTCAATTATTCAGTTATTCAATTATTTGACTATTCAATTATTCAACTATTCTATTATTCAATTATTGAATTAATCAATTATTCAATTATGCAGTTATTCAGTTATTCAATTATTCAACTATTCAATTATTCTATTATTCAATTATTCAACTATTCAATTACTCAGTCACTCAATTATTCAGTCATTCAATTATTCTACTATTCAATTATTGAATTATTCATTTATTCAATTATTTTTTAGTTATTCAATTATTCAACTATTATTCAATTATTTAACTATTCTACCATTTAATTTTTCAATTAATCAGTCATTTAATTTTGCAGTCATTCAATTATTCTATTATTCAATTGTGCAATGATTCAATTATTCATTCATTCAATTATTCACTTATTCTATTATTCAACTATTCAATTGTGCCATTATTCAATGATTCAATTATTCAGTCATTCAATTATTTTCATTCAATTATTCAGTTATTCAATTATCCTATTATTCAACTATTCAATTATCCAATTATTCATTTATTCAATTATTTAGTTATTCAGTTATTTAATTATTCATTTATTCAATTATTCTGTCATTCAATTATTCAATTATTCAGTTATTCAATTATTCATTTATTCAATTATTTAGCTATTCAATTATTGAATTATTCAATTATTCAATAGTGCAATTATTCAAATATTCGATCATTCTATTATGTAAATTTTCAATTATTTAATTATTCTATTATTCAACTAGTCTATTATTCAATTATGCAATTATTCAATTATTCATTTGTGCGATTATTCAATTATTCAGTCATTCTATTATGCAATTATTCAATTATCAAATTATTCTATTATTTAACTATTCTATTATTCAATTATTGAATTATTAATTATTAAATTCTGCGAATATTCAATTATTCAGTTATCCAATTACTGAATCGTTTTTATGATTGAATGTAATTAAGAAACCCCATTAAAATCAAAGCTTCCAAAACATATTTCTACGAACCAGATTCAACGACCATATTTAGCAAAGCCGTTGTTTAATTTGAATAGCGGCGACATTTATCAAGTGTAGAGCCACTATCAGACAACGGTGATTTCAGTTATATTCGATCGGTATACATTTTCGGTGGATCGATATGATTTATGTATCCGTCAATTGCGTTTCATGGATTCATGAAAACGTTTCGGGTCGACTGTAGATGTGGCGGCAAAAGAAGGGAAACTTAGCTTTGGACTACGCTTGAAACTACAACCACGAATTAATGGCTTTCTAATGCCTTTCATCAAATTTCAATTATGAAATTAAAAATGTTCAACGGCAACTTAATCATTTTACGACGACGAGTTTTTATTGTCTATTGATTTACGACGCGAAAATTAAAGTGCATTTGCAAATGGAATTCTTAATGGAGGAGAGCGGTTAGTCGCTCACTGGGGAATCGGCAATCGTTTAAGGTGCATTGTGCCCATTTCTATCGACGACTTTGGCTGGCACATTCCTATATGTGGAAGGTGGTTTTATTGCACTCCGTCTCTTTGTTTTGCAGCCGATTTTATTTATTTGTTTGTTGCCGTTGGTCGATGGTGATTCCACGAACAGAAGAGCTGCCAAAGCAACATGTTCGGCAGATGTAATGGGAAGCAAATAAATGGTTTGCATTCAACGGATGTTTTGTTGCAAGCAACTACAGTCGCAGTTGTGGAAGCAGCAACATCAGCAGCAGCATACATTGAAATTTTAACACGAAATTTGTAGTTTTCAATTAAAAAGATAACATTTTGTGAGCGGAGAAAACAAGAGCCCAACCTTCTTTCATAATTAAAATGAAAAAGAAGCAAATCGCGCAAAAGCAACGCGAAACGCTACGGACAGCGTCCGAATGGAAAACAACAAGCAATCATATCCACATTTATTTGGCCAACAAACAAAAGACATAAAACACAACAGTGAATTCAGCATAAGCAGACAAACGCAAAACATGAGAAAGCTGAAAGCAGCCCCATCGTCCAGTTCTAAATGTTAAAACCATTAAAATTTCGCGCGGCATTAATCTTAAACCATGCAACTGCTACGTCCCCGACCGCTCCTGCCCCTGTGATCCTCCAGGTTTCGGAGGAACAATCGCTGATGTGGAGTTGTTCTTGCACAACTTCACAAAAGGCACAAAGGTGAGAAGTTGCGATTGTGTCGCCTCAATTCTACTTATGCGTCTAATTAGAGCTGCCGCGCATGCGCAAATGCTGCAAACAACAAACATTTTCAGCGGAAATAACTGCCACTATCTCCACTACAGTCTGTGATGATGCTTATCGCCAAGATGAAATATTTCAACGTTAAAACATCATCACAAGAAACTGCCACAACAATAACAGCGACGACATGCCATCATATTTTACGGTAGTGTAACACTTGCAGAGCAAAATGTCGTCAGCTCATCGTCACCACGAAATAATTGCCAAATTGTGCAAAAGCAAAACTTCCGACAAGATGTATGCTAGCACAGGCGTACTAAGTGATTTTAATGCTTAATATGGTTCAAAGCAATGTGTACTCGTAATAATTTCCCAGGTGAAATCCCCGTTTGGGCAAAACAAAAACAACAGAAATTACAGTTTACATGAGTCACTCACTTACGACGTCATCGCACAATTATGTACAAATCTTTCTCTCTCTCCCCCTCTTTCTCTCTCTCTCTCTTCACGACTTATTTAGGTTACGATACTGTCACTAATTCGTGAACATTTTTCACCATAAATTGGCTAATTTATTATGGCTCCATATCGGTGTGTATTTTTCGCATAGTTGCCATACGCACGAAATGAATTTATACTTTCGCTCTGGGACATGTCCAAGCCAAAATCTGATTAATTTGTTGCCAATCGCTGAAATGGTGTTATAATGATTTAGCATTATGGGAAAACGTGCTTCTAGACTTACCCAGCGAAATAAGTGCATAGGCAGAAGCTGAAATTCACCGCAAGTTTTGGAAAATTTTGTTGAAAATTTCGAAATCACCAATTAATTTAGGCTTGTCGTAGGAAGGAAGCAGTTTGTCTTCTTCACATTTTCAATGAAAAACAGTCATTTTGGTGCAATTTTTCATTTGACCAAAGAAATTCTGTTTTTGGATCAGAGTTTTCAGACGGAAATTAGATCGCAAAACAGTGTTTCTGTCAAATGTTATTATGTGGCAATCGAATTTAAACAAATTGATAGTATTTAAATGTAATTCAATTTAATAAGAACTACCGAGTTTGTTTAGATTTGGAAGTAGTTTAAGTGTTTCTTTGGAAAAGATAAATGAGCATATATTGCTCTATTGAAAGTGATGAAAATTTCCACTTTCCAGCAATACTTATTGCAAAATCAAATAATGACAGGGGATTAAATCAGTTAAGACAGTTTAAGTGCAAAGTTTTTGAAAAAACTACTAAACTACTTTTATACTAAATTGCTATTTGTTTTTGATTTGACGAAGCGGTCATAACTCTTAACATAATCTTGTACACACTTTTTTTTAACAAATTCTTGATAAGTAAGTCGGTGTAACAGCAGGCAATAGCCAAAAATGATGCTACTGTTGGGCAAAGCCCTTAATTTCAGAAGCGACAATGTAAACTGCTTCCTCATGCTGCCTACAAAAAATGAAGTCAAATACTTTTTTTTAAGTTTTTAAAAAATAAAACAGCAGACCGCCCTGTGCAAGAAGGCCCACCAAAACATGATTATATGTTTTTACATAAACCATTATAATTCCCTCTTCCGAATGCCATTTTATGATACCTATATTCCCATTTTTCTACAAATAAATTGTGGGATTTACGCCATCAGTTTTTTTTCTGGATTACATTTTTTTACTTATCCCAACTCGAAGCCCCCAACGTCATTTTTGCCACATCCAGTGTATTTAGGTTTATGCATTTAGTGGTTTTCAAATCGCCGGTCTGGCAAGGCTGTCAGCTGTTAAATACCAGTCAAGTGTTATTTATTCAGTGAAAGGTTTGCCATTTATTGAATATGGATCGTTTAACAACTGAAGAACGTGTAAAAATGCTTAAAAACTTACTACAAAAGTGGTGATGCAAAAGTGGTCACTTTTCGCGAATTACGGGGTGATTATGGTCGTCATAATCGAACTACTGTGCAAGATTATAAAGAAATTTGAAGATACTGGAAGCGTTACAGATGTCAACAGGCCTGTGCATCATTACAATGTACTCACTGATGAAAATATTGCCTCTATTAGTGGAAGTATAGCGGATAATCCGAATTTTAATTCAGAGCGCTATGGCCGCATGATAACCGACCTGCAATTGAAGATTATGAACTGGACGATATGTGGTTTCAACAAGACGGTACCACGAGCCACACAACACGACCGATTTTAGTTTTATTGCATAAGAAGTTTCCAGAAAGCGCAATTTCTTATTTTGGCGAAGTCAAAACGCCATTTTGGCCACCAAGATCATGAGATTGGACGCTACGTCAAAGACCATGTTTACGCGGATAATCCCCAAACATTGAAGCATTTGAAAACCAACATTCTTCAAGTTATCGCCTAGAAACCGCCCGAAATGTGCGAAAAAGTGGTAGAAAACTACCTCAAAAGAATCCACTGCTACAACCAATCCAGAGGCGGTCATTTAAGTGACATTGTATTTCGTACATAATGGCAACTTCCAAGCATAATAACGAAATAAAAAAAAATTTATTTTTAATTATCTGGTTTTGTTTTTCATCAATATACACAAAAGCCTCAGTATATATTATACAAATATCATTATATAAATGCCATTTGTATAATAAGGGGCCTTTGTATTATATATGTGAGGTGATTTTTTAAGGTTTAAGTTTTTCAGGTTGGCACCACTGGTTGGTAATGGCGTCCAAACGTCATCTGTCAACGTGAAAAGTGTACAGTGTACTCTGTCATTTCATCATGGAAAGACTAACAAACGAGCAACAATTGCAAATCGTTGAAATTTGTTATTAAAATTCGTGCTCTGTGACAAATGTGCATCGTTTGAAACGACCATTGTATCATAATCGACCTGCTGAGTAAACAATTCGTGCTGTTATCTTCAAATTTCGCTCCAAATTAACTTTGTTGGACATAAAACCATCGAAGAAGATATTGCAGCCGTAGCGACCAGTGCAAATGACGATCGTAAAATGTTAATTCGTCGCCGTTCTCAGCGATTGGGCATGTGTTACTCAACCAGAAGGAAAAGTTTGCACGTCGATTTGGGTTAGAAAGTCTATATAATTCAACTCACGCAAGATTTGAAGCCGAATAACCTAGCACAACGTCTAATTTTTGATGAATGCTTCCTCTGCTTCCTCTCCTCAGCCAAAGTACCTTTGAAGTCACTGGTATGAAGTGAACTTCCTACCGGGTAGGAGTGAGGCCTATCTAGACACCTCAAATCGACGAAGAACAATGTTTTTCAAGTTCCCGCATTACCTTTAGGAGACCCTGAAGCAACGCAAGATTACTGAAAACACATGTTCGGGCAACCACAGCCATCACGATGCTCCCACAAGGGATCCTACACCACTATCAGGCAAGAACAAATAGTTCTTAGGACCCCCGATCTCCCGTGCTACCAGAATATAAGAGCCCTCTGATCAGGGTTTCGCAGACAAAGACTGCTCCAATCCGGTCCACAGACCTCCATGCCAATTCCAGTTAATATTTGAAGTTAGTTTATGTGCAACATTGGCTGTTGAGTATTTAAATTTAAAACCAAATTGTTTTACGCTATAAATGTTAGCATCCATACAAAGATTTATTTATTTTTTATTGTTGTTTTTATTGTTTTTATTGTTATTATTGTTTTTTATTGTTGAAGCATATCTCAAATAGCTTGCTTATAATTCGTAACAACCCTAGAAAGTTCTAATAATATAATACCTAATCAACCCAATTTTAATAAAATATTGAAACAAATCAGTTAATAAATTCCTGCTGCTGCCAATGTCGACGAATGAACTAAAGCTAAAACAGGAGCAGGAGCTGATATTGCTGAAGTTTTGAAGATAATTAGATTCTTTGCTTTCCTTTGGGTAATAAAATAACTCTTGTTGTCTTCCATTTATTTGGAAAACGTGAATTATTTGGCAAATTATTATATAATTTCTGAACACCAATTTTTGCAGGATATTTTTAACACTATATTGGATATACTCGTATTATCAATACCCGAGGATGGTTTATTTCTTAAGTTTGAAAAAATATATATGACGTTTTGTGTAGTTGAAAATAAAATATTGAATATGCTAATCGTTCAAATTATCTGATCACAAAAGTCAATTATTTTAATTCAATTTTCTTCACATTCTAATTTTGTAATACTAGTCCAAAACTAGCCGACCTGACGTATAGATGGTGCCAATAGTTTGGAAAAAATTATTTTGATGAAAAGTAGAATCCTTATGAAACATATTTTTTAGATTTCAAGGCGCCACGTTGTTTAGTATTTTTATTGGAGCCATCAAATGTAAAGGATCTCAGTGAACATGAACAAAATTGGTCACCGTTATGTAATCAAATATTTTGCATTTCTGCATCTCAATCCAATCAATATTAAAGTTGAGCTAGATTCTACTCTGGGGGAGTCTGCTCCTTCGTTTACGACTATAAAATATTGGATAGAAGAGTTTAAACGAGGCCGTATGAGCAGCGAAGACGAACACCCTAGTGGTTGAGCAATTGAAGTGTCCATGCCAGAAGCGGTTAAGAAAATTCACAAAATGGTAGTGGATGACCATCGGCTGAAGATGCGTGAGCTAGCTGAAATGACAAGCATTTCAAAAAGTGCTGTACATCGTATATTGGCCGAAGATTTGAAGATGAGAAAGCTCTGTGCAAAATGGGTGCCGCGCTTGCTTTCAATAGAGCAAAATCAGCGTCGTGTAAATGTCTCAGAGCATTTGGCGATGTTTCACCCCAATAAAGCCGAATTTTTGCCTCGATTTATAACCATGGATGAGACATAGGTCCACCGCTTCACACTTGAGACAAAGAAACAGTGAAAACAGTGGACTGTAATGACAGAATTGCGTCCAAATAAGGCGAAGGCGGCTCTATTTGCATTCAAATTCATGACGCCCGTTTTTTGGGATGCACATGGGATTATTTTCATTGGTTATTTTCAGAAAAAAAAGCCATCAACGGCGAATATTATGCTAATTATTGCAGCATTTCGGTGATTAAATTATGGAAAAAGGCCGTATTTGGCGAAAAAGAAAGTTTTGTTTCATCAAGACAATGCTCCAATTCACATATTCACTATTGCGATGGCCAAAATCAATGAATGAAAGTTCGAATTGCTTCATCATTCACATTATTCGCCAGATTTAGCTGCATGGGACTATTTTCAGTTTCCAAACTTGAAAAAATGACTCGGTGGTAAAGGATTTGCCAACAATAAAGAGGTGAAATCTGCCGGTAATGGCTATTTTAAAGATCTTGACAGTTCTTACTGTAAACAGGGCATAGAAGCTATTGAATATCGCTGGAAAAGTGTATCGAGCTAAAAATAAAGACAATTTTCCCACCTTTTCCGTGTGTTCTTTGTTAGGTCGTCTAGTTTTGGAACCGCCCTCGTACTTTAGCAGTTCATCAGCAGTTTGCTGTTGATTACAAGACTTTGATTTGACCGTCATATTTACGGACAATATGCAAGCAAATAAACTGATAATTTGATGAGCGGTCGAGTCAAATCAAGGCATCATCATAATGTTTAGTCAATAAATTATCACTTGGAAATTAAAGACAAAACAAATACCGCCAATTACGCAAAAGTCCAACGTTATCAGCGGCAAAGATTCGGACAAGACCAAAAGCAAAAAAAAAAATAAATATATATATATATATGTATATACCAATCGCTTTCAAGTAAAGCCGCCAGCCAAATAGTTAGGCCGCAGACCGATATGCGAGCTCACAATTTTCTGCTAATGAGTTTTGTTGCTGTTGTTCCAGCTGGCTCTGTGCGGCAAATAAATACAAATCCACATTAAGATAATGCTGATTTTAATATTTGGACAAAAATGATGATAACGAACCCTTCTCGCACATAACAAATTACAAACATGTGTACTAACACCGCCTCGGCCAACGCCGGTGGTCCAAAGATGTTCAATGTGGGTTCACATGTAGAATCGCACACGCCTTTGCCGCTCCAACAATCTTGCGTGGACTACTCGTATGAACGTTTGTGACACTTTGTAATGTTAGACCATATGTAGAGCTCGCTGGATGATCTCGAGTGCTAAGACTACTACTAAGTGCCTGAGTGCTATGACGAGAAGAGCCAGTGCCAGTTGACATGAGTCAGGGAAGCGTGAAATCAACATAATTGCGCAATTATGTTGTTGGTCGTCAAAACAATTGAGCCTGTCATCAGCTGCCGAAAGTATGACACGAACTCAATAACTTTCTAGAGACAACAAACATCGGCAGCCGGCGCGCCGACGTGCGCGCAAGAAGGTGGTCTTACGGAAACCAACTAACCTACCGCAGTCATCTGCGGTACTTAACCGCAATTGCCATCTCGCAGCGGTGAATCAGTTGTCATGTTTCGGCAATAAACTACGATGACAAATACCAACCTCTTTAGTCAGCACGGTCACTTTAGTCAATGCTGGACCACACACACACACACGGTGGTCCGGCCGAAAAAGGTTCGAAACACGTCAAGTACGAACGACGAGTACTTTTTTAATTACATGTAAACGATGATTATCTCTGCAGTTTGGTACTCGAATAAAGTCATAATCGAATAAACAAGCTGGAGATGTGATAAAAATTCCATAGATTTTTCGGACGTCATAATTGCGAACACGGATGCTTGACATTCCTTGGATTGGAATTCATTACTGTTGGTATCAATCATAAACGATCAGATTTGCCTTTTGACTGAGCGACTCTGTTGCCTAACGCAAACTGTGACAAATCAACGCTTCGCAAGCGAGATCTGAGATTATGGAATTGAAACTGAGCCCAAAACCACGAAATAGCATCGAGCGCATGTTTGATGAGTGGACCCTCATCAATTGCCAAGCTCATCATCATTTTGACAGCTCAGCTAATTGAGAAACGAATGTTCTGTAGCTAGCTATCCAGGGCCTTGTGCAACGGTGTGATGGCCTGAAAAAGGTAAAAGAGCCGTCCACAAACGAGAAATAATTATGGGATTAGCGCCACGGTTTCGTAGAAATCCATCCGTCCATGGCGTTAGTTCTTCGTGTGTATTGATCGCTTGAGAATTTATTAAATTATGTAGCTGCACTTGCATGTATCGTAATATTCTGAATCAGAATCAATCATATCACAAACCAACCATAACAGACGATTGATTGGACAACGATGTCAATCACATGGCTGAGAGGCTCTCTCATTGTTCACAATGCGCGGAGAAGTAGAATCGTCCCCGAATCGTACTACTTTTAATTACATAACAATTGTTCAGCCCGTTCAACATCTGTGATAAATCGTTTCATTCGAAAAAAAAGAAAACATTGAAGAACAATTGACTTGGTTGGTGGCTGGATTATAACCCCCAAATGCTGCGAGCATTAAAACGAATCCCGAATGATTTTTTCGTTACAACGGACAGAGTAATTGTGCGATCTAAACAGCAATTCATATGCGAATACCCACCTCCCAGACGGTCCAACATTTACATGCCAACATTTACCATGACCTTCCAAACATTCTACACATTCTAGTTCATCGCACAGGCGTCTCACAACAGTCAGACAACGTAATTCGTAATTGCAGCAGCCACAACCATAGCCATAGTCACACCATATCGACTTCACACAGTGGCAAACAGAACAGAAGCCTCTGCAAACATTGTATCACTCAAACAATTTTGTTGCAGTCGCCGTTGCTTTGCCATTGCTGTTGTAAATGACACTCTTCAAATGGAAGCTTAATGCTAAAGAACTCTAGTACACTGTAATTATGCGGCTGCAAACGAACCGACAGTATAGGCTCCAACTACAGCAGGCAGTTATAATTGCATGTGTTCGAACCAAGGATGTGATTCTGGTTCGCTATGCGTATTCATAACGCAATGACAAGCTTAACAATTATGCGTGTGAGTGAGTTTTCCAGGGTCAGACAGAATTGTAGAAATTTACATTATTTTCGCATATTTGCTTAAATTCCATATAATAAGAGGAACTAATAAAGAAGACAAGAAAAAGTTGGAAAAATTTTTCTTTATTTTTCAATATACTCTCCTTTTAGCTCGATACACTTTTTCCAGCGATATTTAACAGCTTCTATAATCCGTTTATAGTAAGAACTGTTAAGCTCCTTAAAATAGCCATCAACCGCAAACTCCACATTCATTAATTCTTCATTGTTGACGAATCTCGGTGTTCTCGGTTGACGGAATGGCTCGGAGGCATTTTTTTTCAAATTTGGAAATAGCAAATAGTCCGAGGCTGCTAAATCTGGCGAATAAAGTGCGTGATGAAACAATTCGAACTTTAATGCATTAATTTTGGCCATCGCTATAGTGTATGTGTGAACTGCAGCATTGTCTTGATGAAACAACAATTTCTTTTTCGCCAAATGCGGCCCTTTTCCTATAATTTCATAACCCAAAAGCTGCAATAAATTAGCATAATATTCGCCGTTGAAGGTTTTTTCCTTTCTAAAGATAATCAATAAAAATAAGCCACCCTGCGCCTCGGGGGAAAACAGACGCCATGACCTTACCTGCAGATTGAACCGTCTTCGCCTTGTTTGGATACGATTCTTCCATATCAGCCCACTGCTTTGATTGTTCCTTTGTCTCAGGTGTGAAGTGTTGGGCCCATGTCTCATCTATGATTATAAATCGATGCAAAAATTCACCTTTATTGAAGTGAAACATTGCCTAACATCTCTACTCTACTGAAACATCTTTATGACGCTGTTTTTGCTTTATTGAAAGCAAACGCGGCACCCATCTTGCGCTTAGCTTTCTCATCTTCAAATCTTCGGTCAATATTTTAGCAAGCTCACGCACTTTCAGCCAGCTCACGCTCCTTTAGTCGATGATCATCCAATACCATTTTGTGGATTTTCTTAACCGCTTCTGGCGTGGACACTTCTATTGGTCGACAACTATGGTGTTTGTCTTTGCAGCTCGTACAGACTCGCTTGAACTCTGCTACCCAATATTTTGCAGTCGTAAACGAAGTAGCAGACTACCCCAAAGAGTATAATCTAGCTCGGTTTTAAAATTGGTTCGACTGAGATCTTTCAAATGGAAATATTGACCAATTTAACATTGACCAAGTTTGTCCATGTTTAGAAATTCCCTAAGATCAATTTTGATGGCACAAATAAAAATACTAAATAACGTAGCGCCTTGAAATTTATAACATATGTTTTATAAGGTTGCCGCTTTTCATCGAAATAATTTTTTTCAAACTACTGGCATCATCTAGACGTCAGGTCGTTTCATTTCATAATTTTCACTTACTCTTTTAATTTTTTTATTTTTTATTTAATCGGTATATAATCTGAAAATATAAGAAAATTTAATTGAAAACAAAATTTTATAGGAAAGTCTGAAAGTGTTGAATGAACGTAGCTCGTGAAATTTGAAAAGTCGCCTTATTTTTTTAACACACCTCGTACATATATAGTTGAGTGCTTCGTCTATTATGAAGCCCAAAAACTCACAATTATGATCCTCTCAAAAATCACTACTAATTTCCCTTAGAACGATACCCGAAATATTTCCAATCTAGCATTTGTTTTCAAGAGTTGGTCTATTTGAAAAATAGTTGAATTGAAATCATTTTAAATTCGTTTTTTTTTTTGTTCAAATTTCACTGAATTCTTATTTCAAGCGCCCTAAAAAAAGACTATTCAGAGTCCATTCTGAAAAAATATACCGTAATATCGCTGGAACTAAAAGACACAGAAGAAGATCTGGAGGCTCATTTGAAATGATGCAAATGATTGTCTATAAAAATCTTTAAAATGAATCTTAAATATGGTCATATATTGAAGCTATCCAAAAGTCATTGCAATGCATTCCGAGAATTAAAGAATTTATAAAAATATTATAATATTATAAAAACCGCCAACCGAGAACTTAATGACTCTGTTACTCTAAAATCGTTCAGAAACAGATATAGAAATTTGTCCTTCTTTGCACATAAGCAGTTGTATTCGGTTCCAGAGTGCCTTAATAATGTCTGTAAACTGAAAAAAATCAAGAAACTAAGCTCTAATTACTAATACTAATACTAAACTTACCTTGACTTCACTGAAGCTTCAACTCATTTGCTAACGATTTTTAGCCGCCTTTGCAATGCTTTAATCAGCCGAATACTAAAAATTGACAGGAACTAAAAAACAATATTCTAGAATAACAGGCATCGACCTTTACCTTTATTAAGCCTTCCAAAAGAAAGAACAAAATAATAAGTGATGAAGCTAATTCCAATGCCTTCTATGCCCTGACGATTCCAGCATTGGCTACGTGGGGACATACGAAAAGGATTACGGCAATTCAAATAAGGCAAAATCATTCAACTGCTTCAAACAAGAAGATTGTAATGTGAATGCGTTTAGTACAATTATATAGGGTGGCGCATAAGTAATGTTAAGATTTGATCAGTGAATACATTTTTTGTTGAAGTCTTTCTTTTCGTCTCTTTACAGAATTAACTAAATAATACTTAGGAAATTGATGATGGAAAGGCTCAGCACAGAACAAAGAACCAAAGTTGCTCAATTTTACTTTGAAAGTCAGCATTCGATTATTCACATCATATCGAAATTTCTTTCATGTTCGAAATGCTCGTAGCGCTCCAACAATTTACCGATTGGTTCAGCGTTTTGGACAACAAAGGGCTGTCTGTGATCTTCCGCGTGCTGGAAGACCTTGTGCAGTTCGACATGAAGTGACCATTGCTCGAGTGCAAGCAAGTACTGAGAAAAACCTCGAAACTTCCACTAGGCGACATTCTTAGCAGTTAGAGATGTCTAGGCGGTCTTTGCAAAGAATTTTATATATGTTGCATCTTTTCTCACACGAGTATAAGATGCAATTGGATCACCAGTTAAAACCGAATGATGCATGAGAAACAATTCAACATAGTGGCCATTAACGTTGCTTATGCGCCACCCTTTATAAAACTAAATCTCAAGGTATTAACTTTAATATAAAAATTAGAATTCAAGCTAGTCAAATTCCGGCAGATGAGCATATAAATGAATCAATTAGTTGATTTATTGCACTGATTTGTGTGACACGCATTGAACTAAGGGTTTTCCCATAGGAAAGGATAGACTTTGACAGTTTGTGGCGGTTATGTTGTTTAAATTTTTCTTAATTTTCCTGGCCACATACGGCGTCGGGCAAATGACAGGACTTTATTATAAAAATGGGTATTCTTTTCTGATAATTATGATGGCGCGCGATGCCAACCAGTCATTTTGATCGTCCTTCCCAACTGACAACGTTTGGTGATCAAATTCATGTCGGTCGACTGGTTTAGTGAACAATCGGCCAACACTCGTTAGCCAAGGAAACAAAAGACCTGTTGAAAACATTGCGGCTGTTCGTGATATCATGTAGCAGAATTCACGGCAATCACTTCCGCGTCGTGCACGAGAACATGGACTTCCACAGACAATAATCTGACAAATTTTACGTTGGAACTTCGGCCCATAGTTGTGCAAAATCCAATTAACTTAAGAGCTAAAGACTTTGAACATTGTTTCGGTTAAGAAAAGGGGATTTAAGTCCACTAGAATTGTGATTTCCGTTCGGTTTTGTGATCTAAGATCGTACAGATACAGGGTGGTGCATCAACAGTGCTGCAATAAGAAATTCAAATAATTTCTTTTTTAATCAATCTATACAATTTAAAATTTAATCAATTTTATTTATTAATTTGTTTTTTGTTGTTGTTGTTTTATTATATAGAAAATTAAATATTATTTTATATAACTAATTGATTTTGAAGATGATAGATTTTAATTGATCTCCATGCTCATTCACGTATATGCGGCAGTAGATCAAAAAATTATTCATTCCGGGATCGCCAAAATTATTGTTGTGACTGCTTCAATACAGTCAAATTCATTGGTTTCGTTTTGTATACATCTTGCTTGACATAACCCCATAAAAAAATCCGGTTCAGTCTGGTCAGGTGAGTTTTGAGGGCCAGAGAAATGGAGAGGGTGGCTCCTAGAGAGGGATCATTGAGGAGATAAAACTGATTCAATACAGTCAAATTCATTGGTTTCGTTTTGCACACATCTTGCTTCACATAACCCCATAAAAAAATCCGGTTCAGTCTGGTCAGGTGACCTTTGAGGGCCAGAGAAATGGAGAGGGTGGCCCCTAGAGAGGGATAATTAAGGAGATAAAAACCGAATCGCCGAACGCGCAAAACATCAGTCTCAGTTAAACCTCTCACTAGCAAACTAAACATGCTATATGGATAAAATATGGATACATATGGATAAAAAAGAAATGATAGTCGAAAGTCGAATGTACGTAGACCGCAAAATTCGAAAATTCACCTATTTTTTGAATACACCTCGCATCACTAATTGGTTTCAAAGATGATAATAAATGACCTCCATGGACTGCTTCAATTCAGTCAAATTCCTTGGATTCGTTTTGTACACCTTTTGCTTGACATAACCCCATAAAAAAAGACTGGTGCAGGCCGGCCAGGACTTGGTGGCTAGCGGCAAGTGGAGTTTTTGGATATTAATTTGTTGGAACTCCACCATAACTGATCTGGCCGTACGTGTGCGGTTGCTCCATCTTGCTGGAACCAAATGCTGTTGAAACGGATATGTCTTCGGCGCAGTTTTAGATAAAAAAAACTCCTTCAACATCTTTAAATAATGGTCCCCATTGACATTAATATTGTGTTTATAGCACGATTTGTGCGCCACCCTGTATTTGAGCAATAAATATGTTCTGCATATAATTCATTTGTTACACAAAATTATTTATAACCTGTCATTAGCCAGCTAAGAAACACTCCCTTTTCAATTATTTGTGCAGAAGGATGGTGAAAATTTTTCAGTTTAAAACCAATCATAACTGAGTTATTCAAAATCCGTTCTGTAATCTCTGTATTGTTTGCCAAAAAAGCGTCGTCTTCTGTGTTATTTTCTATCTGAGAATTATTTCCAATTCGTAATACAAAAAATCGCAACGAAATCTTGTTTTGTACCGTATCAGAAATCCCGTATATTTCTTAGTAGTCTAATTTGCTAATTTGTTAAATGTATGTAATTTCAGAACAGCGTAGGCACTTCGATAACAAAATCAATGCCATGAAGAATATTGTAGTAAATCGAATTTTTGGTCAAATGCGACACCGATTCTCGTTCGATTCGGGATTCATTTTGAGGCAATAATTTTGCTCACTGGCAGAAGAAAATACAGAAAAATGATTCAATTCAGAACTGAGTTGCAGCCCTGTTTTTAGTTTTATAGTATAACTCATCAGGCAATCAGACATAGCAGAGAAATATTTTGAAATTTCTGGACTATCAGAATGTGCCTCATCTTTACATTTTGTACATTTAGTAACCAATTTGGATTATTATTGTAACTCAGCATTGCAAACACACAACTCCGCGCATAATTACCAAATATATTGTATCAAATATTCCCATTTTCATTCCTGCTTCCAATTTGCTGGATCAAACGATAACACAAACTCTGCAGAAAGAACAATATTTTGTAGCAGATCAAGTTGTTTGGCATCGAATGAGAAGTCATGTTCTTTAAGTTGGGATACATGAAAATTAACAAATGATGGACAGGGGGAACTTCACTGAAAAGCAGTAGATTTGTGGCCACAAGCAGGGAAATTCTCTTAAAATAACATTTGTTTCAGAATGCTGAGGGAAGTATTCCAAGCGAGAGTGTACAAAAAATAGATATAATAGCGTGGTTCAAAGTATTAATGCCTTGTTTTAAATGGTTCCTTCTGAAATGTGAGTGGTCAAATAAAGTATTATTTTATAATCAAAATTATAAGAGTGCAAAAAAATTCAACCATTGCTTATAACATTTTGTAGAAAAATTATTAGAGATTGCCTGTTTTTATAGTCCTTTTGGTAGTTTGCAGGAAACTGAGAAGATAACGCTGTGGACCGATATTTGTTTTTTTTTATTAGAATTCAAGAAGATTTTTTGTTTCTAAAAGTTTTAGCGTTGTTGCCCCATTTCGTTAAAATTTGCTCCTTGTGCAATCTGATGACCACCAAAAAGGGTGGTTAGGACTAGTTATGTTTGGCTGATACGATTGAATTTTTCTATAAAAGCAATTATCTTATTTCATTTCATTTCATTTCATTTCGTTTATTTTCATTTAATGTAATGTAATGTAATGTAATGTAATGTAATTGAATTTAATTGAATTGAACTGAATCTAATCTAATCTAATCTAATGTAATCTAATCTAATCCAATGTAATCTAATCTAATCTAATCTAATCTAATCTAATCTAATCTAATCTA
>JAHXMU010013199.1:0-11664 GCA_019455685.1 Philornis downsi
AGCTGCGATAAGGAAGTATTTACGATTTTTTTTGGTGTTTCTCATGAGCTCCAATCAGAGTAGGTAGGTAGAATAGGCTTTAACATATCACACTCGGCAAAACATTATAAGTAATTGGCAAAAGATTCAAAAACCATGAATTTTTTTCCACAATTCCGGGCGTTTTTTTTCGTGTTGCTTCACGCAAACAGTGCATAACTTCAAGGTAGTACTCCTTATTTACCATACGACCTTGTGGTAAGATATCCTCCATTTGATAGAACTTGGCGTGCTTTTTTTGGTCTTGGCTCTCCACTGGGACGAATGGGCTTTGGTTTCGATATCATATCTACACGTATATCCAATGATTCGTCACCATAACCCTTTTAACAAATCTGGATTATCGTTGAAGTCATTCAACAATTCCTGAGCGATGCTCATGCGACGTTGTTTTTGGGCAAAGTTCAGTAATTTTGGAACGGTGCTAGCAGTCTGAAGAAAAATTATTTTATTAAAAAGTGGCGACCTTATAAAACATATGTTTTAAGTTTCAACACGCCACGTTGTTCAGTCTCATTCCAACCAATATTGGAGCCGAGTTAGATTCTATTCTGGCGGAGTCTGCTCTTTCGTGTATGACTTTGAAACACTGCGTAGCAGAATTTTAACGCGAACGTACGAGTTGCTAAAACGACCAATTGTGGCGTCCATGCCAGACACTGTTAAGAAAATCCATAAAATGGGCTAGCTGAAATGATAGGCATTTCAAAAAGTGCTATACTTCGTATATTGAGCGAAGATTTGAAGATAAGAAAGCTGTGTGGAAGGTGGGTGCCGCGCTTGGTTTCAATAGAACAAAAACAGCGTCGTGAAGATGTTTCGGTAGCCGCAAAAAAACCGAATTTAGCGTCGATTTATAACGATAGAATGAGATATGGGTCCACCACTTCATACCTGAGACAAAGGAACAATCAAAGCAGTGGACTGGAATGACAGAATCATGTCCAATGAAGGCGAAGACGGTTTTATCTGAAGGCAAGGTAACGGCGTCTGTTTCTAGGGATGCGCATGGAATTATTTTTAGTAGTTATCTTCCGAAAGGAAAAACCATTAACGGAAAATATTAGGCCAATTTATTGCAGCGTTTAGGTGATGAAATTATGGGAAAAAGGCCGCATTTGTCAAAAAAAAAGTAAGTGTTGTTTCTTTAAGACAATAATAATAATAATAATCATCATGCACCTCATTCACTAGATTTAGCCCCTTCGTATCAACGTTTATCAGCTACCCTGTATTTATATTTCCAGATGCGCGATATCAGGATTGTTTTGTTTCGTGCGCGCTTTGATAGAAATGTGATTCCTATGAAAAAGTAGAATGAAATAATTAAAATTCATGGGTATAATAGAGAGGAACCCCCTCTCTACCTTAAATTGATTAATGATTATGCAAATCAATATCAATTAAGAATTACAGATAGTGGTGAATTTTTGCTCCCATGTAGTCAAGATTTATACAATGTAGATATACTAATTTGAGAGCAATAGTGAATAGACTTATTTAACACTTTTCCTGCTTCCAGAGACCAAGAAAAAAAAAAACATTATCAAAAACATCTTTAAAATCGTCTCCAGCACTAGAAAATGCGCAAACCGTGAATGTGGGTCATACTTTTTTATTTCGTCTTTTGCAAAGAATGGATTATTGTCATGACCAAAGTGGTGACCTGGCTTAATGCAATTTCATATCATCCATTGGCATTATAAGATTGCTTACAAATTTTATGGCATTTTTAGACAGTTTTTGCACCACCCAGTTGAGATATGTGATAGGTTTCACCTTTCCATTGTCATAGCTTGGCAGGAGGTTATGGAAAGGCTTGTAAACGTAACATATCTTGTATTTTATTCAATTGTCTTCAAAATAATTTATGATACAAACTGAGAGTAACAGTAAACATTTCTTACAACAATGTCAACATAAAGTAATTTCTGTTGTTTCTTTTTTCATAAACGTCCATTGTATTTAGTATTTATTAAATTCTGCAGAAATTTGATTTGGATAGAGAAAACGAATCATAGTATTAATCATGCTCCGAGGTGGCCAACTATTGCATAGTGTTATAACACATTAAACCTACGAGTACATAAAGTCATTTGATGTCTTACTATGTTAAACCCCAAGGCTTTTTATATCGTCTAATAATTTGCTTAGTTTATAATTCAACCTGTTAGATGCCCAGTTAATAATAATAAAGCCTTTGGTTTGATATAATATTTATGCTCCGCTTTTCAATTAGATGGTATTATCGCACCCCAATTTGGCTACACCAGCCTTTTCGCCGTTCAACCTAATCACAGCTAACCCAACTATTTGCTGGTCTCGCCAATTTAACGAAACTCTAAACCCACATGGAAGGCGACCATATGCACTGATCCCAAAAGGAGTTATTGCGCACGTAGCACGAGCATAAAAAGTGTGTCCAAAGTTTGTAAAAATATTCGCAGCCTTAATACTCGTATGCTTGAGGCTGTTTGTTGCTTTATTTATGAGCTGGCGTGTACTGCATCATTCATTTCAAGTAATAGAAACTAATGGAAACCGATATCGTTTGATATAAACTGAATTCAATTATGGTCGCTGGCTATGATTCGAAATGATGTGGTTTAATTTAGGAGTCAGGCGCCACAATTGGTGCTAATGATGAGGCCTTAATATTGGTGTAGCTGCTTTTATGAGATTAAATTGAGTTCGAGAAATTTTAATTATGTATAAACATTAAGTGATGGCTAATTAAAGGGTTAGAAAAACCATTACTGAAATTTCAGTCAGTTGAACTGCCATACTCGTATATATCGTTATCCAATATCCTTTCTTCGTTGTTGCAAAGAGGTGCGTGAAGCCAGGAGGGATTTGGTTAATCGTTAGATATTTATCACAAAAATGTTTTAAACTGACTTAAAAGAAGAAATATTACAATTTGTCGAAGCCTTCCTCTTAGAAATTATAGAAAAACCATTCATTTTACACAATCGATCAAGTTCAAAGTGTGGTATACTAAGGGGCGTGGCTATGCAGTTCATTTTCATAGGCAGAAACAAGATTCAAACATCCATAATCCGGAACTGAAATACGAAAACACTCCAGATTCATTTATAATTTTGTTTTGCTAGAGAGTAACAAAACAACTGATATGAAGAATCCCCTCTTTTGTAAATCTTATACTTAATTTTGTATAATTAAAGGCAAATGCGAAATATGTGAGTTAAATTAGATAATTTGTACGAGAGATACAAGGAAGGACTTACTAATATGCTGTAAATTTCCAAATTCTATTATAGCAAGAATCGTAATGCAAAAAAATTGGGAACAATTTATTTTACTACAGTTTACATATTAGGGATTACAGGAGGAAAAACAACTTTTGACAAATGAATCAACTTTCATGGCGGTTACCAGAAAAGACATGCCAATACAGTCCGTTTTCATTGTTACAGCTAACTTTACCAAGCTCCTGAAGTCTGTCAAATTTACCTGAATTCAGAACAAATTCTTGATAGATAAACAGCTTTGGATAAGTGAGCTAAATCGGTCATTCGAATGTGAGGTACCAGAAGCGTCCTGTTTACGTAGTAGCTTCTTTAAAAGATGCAATGCAAATAAATTGTATCTTTCCTACTTGTTAGAAACTGTAGAAGTAAGGTTGAATTTCGGATTATCGGACGAATTGTAGCGGAGGTAAATGAGAAGGTGTGGCTAAATTCGTCCCTTTCATTGACACAATTTGTACCAAATTTGTGTGAATTTATTTAAATTTATTTTATTTATTTTATTTAAAGCTCAGAACACGCAGGTTAATTCGGTTATTTGTGTGAAAAGTACCAGAATAGGCGGGACAAAGCGGTTCATCTTAATTTTTAGAATGAAATTCATGAAACGTATGATGTGAGCGGCAAAGTTGGTGGAATTCTGTGCCAATGTTGGAAAGATATGAAGCTAAAAATAAAAGTGCTAATTCGGTCATTTATGTGGGAGGTACCAAAAAAGGTTGTGATTAATCGATTGACGTGTTCAAATTTTAGTGGTTAATGCAAAGCATAAAATAATAATTTAATCACGGAAATCGCATCATTTATGCTATTACTCAGGTACTGAAGATTAACCAGAAACCAACCGATTTGGAACTATTTGCAAAAGGCTGATCTCAAGAAGAATGGATGTCATGCAGAAGTCCACGAGACGAAGTCAACGAGGGTTTAACGCGAGTCTCGCCGTGAAGGCCTTACCCACGGTGTGCGACACACTGGGCATATTACAATGCGATTGCCAACGCCCCTTTGGGATAGCCAAGTAAAACCTTGGGCTATCTAGGAAAAGGGGCTGACAATTGTGGTACTACCACATATTGTCAACCCTTTCTTCGCAGCCACGAACATAATCCCCATTGGCGGAGGTGA
Organism: Philornis downsi; assembly: GCA_019455685.1. Taxonomy (NCBI): domain Eukaryota; kingdom Metazoa; phylum Arthropoda; class Insecta; order Diptera; family Muscidae; genus Philornis; species Philornis downsi. Next base: position 4,437 of record JAHXMU010013199.1, read on the forward strand.
GGCCTATCTTACCACCTCTGCTGCTCTGTGGGTCTGTAGCATCCGATTGCAATGCAACTCCACATTCGAGCACAAAGTCTCTACCAGCGATTTTGGTATCAACCACAACCCGCGCGGTGGATGTCATACAAAAGAATCTTCTCGACGGCCTTGACGCTTGTGACTAACTGTAGAAATGGGACGTAATCAACACGTTCTTAAAGCCGTTAGTGGCTGCTGATGAAAAATAGATGAGCTGCGGAAAGTTGACCCAATTTACTGAATTCAAGGTAACTCCGTAAAGAAAAAAAGAGCCAGGAACATGGGATGCCGGTTACTTATATGGGGGTATTAGATCGAGAGGCATAACGCATTCCATTTTCATTCTTAGACCTTATTTTAGCAAGCAATTAATGTGTAATAAATTTAACCGCACTTTTTGTAACTGAATTAAAGATATGGATATGGTTATTTGTGCGGAAGGCATCGGAAAAGGTAATAGTAATAGAAGAATAGTAATAGTTAAAATATAAGGTCGATTTGTTCATATTTCACCAAGCATTATAATAGAATGCAGTTGGCAAAATTAAGTTGCTTCATTCTATGAATTATGAATTACAATGGAAGATTGAAATATCGATAAATAAACCGATTTATTCATATGAGAGCTACCAGAATAGGAATAGCGACGGATTCAGTTTTCATTCCCAGAACTAAGTTTATCAAACATATGACATGGGGCAAATTTAAAAAAATAGTTTGAAACATATGAAGCCAATAATATAGCAGAGCGATTTTTGCCAGGCATTATAATGAACAAAAATTTAAGTTGCTGTAGAGGCAGGAAGAATGCAAAAACCCATTAAATTTCGGAAAATTAATTAAATATACATAATAAAATACACATACAATAAAATACAAAAAGGGGGGTAATAGTGCGGTCAATTTTGATTCTCCGACATGCGTACCAAATTTGATTGTAATTAGTGTGACTGCATAGAAGAGAGGAACCTACGAAAAAAGTGAGTCAAATCTGTTATTTGTCTGAGTGGTTAATAGATCGATCTCTCCACATGTCATCAAGAAAAATAATGAACAAAAATTCCGGTTGCCAAAATCAACGCATTGGTGGGAGTTACAGGAAAAACATGAGTTTTGGAAAATTGGGCAATTTTTGTGAGAGGTACCAAGAGTGGTAATGCAATAGAGCCCATTTTTATGCATAGGCGCTACCTCAGCAAACTTATAAGGTATACCAAATTTGACTGAACTTAATGCAACCGGATGCAGGGACATTAGAATATAAGGTTTACATTGTTCATTTGTATGGGAGATAACAGAAGCGACATTGGTAACCGATTGATTTTTTTCAAATTTTCACCACAATTGTAGGTCAAAACAAAGGATATTAATTCAGGTAGCTGCAGTCTACGAGTCTGGGAGATACAGGGGAAAAGTTAAATTTCGTATTGAATTTTCGGGATGGACCAGAAGGAGTGAGCCGATAAAGCTCATTTCTAATCGTCGGTTACGATGTGGCAAACTATAGGATTATCCATTTTTCGGTTTCAAGTAAAGTTAAATGAAATGGACTTAAAGCTATGATTTTGATAAACTTTTTATTTCGTTATAATGTCTGAACCTTGCCATTATGTACGAAATACAATGTTATTTAAATGACCGTCTCTGTATTAGTTGCAGCAGTGAATCCTTCAGAGTCAATTTTGAAAAAATACGGCCCAATGACACCAGACCAGACTACAATACGCACAAATACAATCATTTTTTTCAGATACAATGGCTTTTGCACAATCACTTCTGGATTCTCCGGGCGCCATATGCTACAATTTTCTTGTTCACGTAACTACCGAGTGAGAAATAAACTTCATCGCTGAAGAAAATTTCGTTCGACTGAAAGCCTAAGTTTGAATCACCACTTTTGTAGTAAGTTTTAACTATTTTTACGCGTTCTTCGGTTGCTAAACAATCCATATTTGTGAATGGCAAACCTTTCACTGAATAAACAACACTTCAGATGACAGGTATTTAACAGCTGACAGCCTTGCCGTAATGGCAGTTTTAAAACCACTAAATTGATAACTATATTAGGATGTGCTACATTTTAAATAGTTTCATAAAAATTTACATCAGTTAAAAAGACACGAAATACGTTTGAAAAAAGCATACTTTTTACTTTACCCGCTTCCTTCTGGGTGTTACATTTTTGCCGTATCAAGTGGAACCATTCTTGATTGAATTTCGGTAAATGAATCAATTTATACGGCAGGTAAGAGAATGGACAAACGATGCGGCCGTTTTTATTTTAAAGCCTTAATGTCTAACAAATTATTTACTGCACCCCGATGACAAATATGGACATGAGAAAGTCGGAGTCGAGTCGAGACGAATCAAGGACGAGCACTGCGGTCGATTTTAATTTTAATTCCTTAATGTGCAACAAATTTCTTACTGCACCCCGATGAAAAAGATGGACATTAGAAAATCTGTGTTAAGTTGAGTATTTGTATGAGAAGCACTATAAGAGGTCTGAGTCAAGTCGATTATTTGTATAAGAACCACCATAAGAAGTCTGAGTCAAGTCGATCGTTTGTATGAGAAGTACCACAAGAGGCATGTTTAATCGATCAATGTTTTTTAAATTTGGTCAAGTGCTATAAAGCAATTCAATAGACAACAATTTAGGCAATGTTACTAAAATACTAAACCTCAGTTTGTTAGGGAGATACCCTCTGATGCCTAGTCAATATAACCCGTTTACAATCGTCGGCTAAATTTGGCTCAAATGTTAGGCCGTGTTATATTTTAAGAAAATTTGGGGCATTTATCGTATCTGCCAGATACCAGATATGAGGTGTGTTAAAAAAAAAGATGAATTTTCCAATTTCGTGGACTACGTACGTACATTCGACTTTCGATTATTATTTTTCTTTATATGTTAGTGCACTCGTCTCGAAGATATGTTGACGGTTTTATCTACATAGCATGTTTAGTTTGTTTGTGAGAGGCATAATAAGACAAGTGTTTTGCGTGTTCGGCGATTTTCTGCTATCGAAAAAATGGATCAAAGAAGTTGCATCAAATGTTGTGTAAAAAATGGAATTAAGTGCTCTAAAACACTTGAAATGTTGGCAGTGGCATACGGGGAGAGTACTCTGAGTCAAAAAAAATGTTTACAAGAGGTACAAGCTTTCCACAAAAGGTCGAGAAGATGTGAACGACCACGTTCGCTCTGGACGCCCCAGTACATCAACAACCGATGAAAATGTTGAGAAAGTGAAGTCGAATCACAATTAGAGAAGTTGTTGAGGATGTTGGCATATCGGTTGGCTCATGCCACGCAATCTTTTTGAAAATTTTGGGCATGAAGCAATAAAAAAGAAAAAACGCCTGGAATTGTGGGAAAAATTTCATAGCTTTTGCATCATGATAATGCACCTGCTCACTCGTCTTTGCTTGTGAGAGATTATTTGGCCAAAAACAACACCGTTATCATGCCTTAGCCATCGTATTCATTATATTTGGCCCCCTGGCGACTTTTTCCTGTTCCCAAGATTGAAGAGACCCATGAAAGGATGCCGTTTTGCGACAACTGGGGAGATAAAAACCGATTTGCTGAGAGAGCTTAAGGACATACCAAAAAATGCATATCAGAACTGTTTCGAGGATTGGAAAAAAACGCTGGCACAAGTGTACGAGTATTATATCTGAGAGGGACTACTTTTTTGAGAAAAACATAAATTCACCTTATTTTTTTTGAATGCACTCGTACACAGATGGACGTCGTACAATCTATTTAGAAATTCATGAGACACATTTGATCAAGAGATATTTGGTACTTCAGCCGTATCCTTTCCCATATCAAATGATATTTATTCTCATTCCTTTGGGTGACGGTATAAATGAATGAATGAATGTTTTTTTTACTATACTAATACTAATCCTTTATGAACTAAAAACTATGTTTTTCTAATATCACCTGAAAATATCAGTGCAAATCGTGTTTATTCAATTTAATATGCAGATTGACTTAACCCCTTGAATTACTCGTAAGTTAATAAACACATATTTAGTATTCAAATCCACCATTGTAATCGGAATAATCAAGATTTATCGGTAAAAAAACGCAGTTAAATAACTCGTGCAAATACTCTGGATAAAAATGTAGGTGTGAATTTGATAATTAATTTAAATCTGTGCGATTACTATCATTTCTAAATTATTACAAATGAAATAAGCACTCGAATGTGGAGAGTCATTTAATCTGCACCTTCAGCGTATCTAAAACATTTTTCACATTTTTTATGTTAATCTGTTTTGTTAATGAGACGTAACGCAGTGCTACTGTCGGTCGTGACGATACAGAACGTTAAATACTAGAATTGCGAATTTGAAATTACTTTGCGGAGGGAGGCAGATGTGGGAGTTCGTTCCCAAGGTGTGTCAAACGATAATACCATTTTTTCAGTGGTTAAGATTGAAGATACGAGTAGATTGAAATACGCAAAAAAAAAAAAAAAAAACAAATTAAAATTGGCTCTCGTTTGAGAAGGGGGGGGACGATTTCTCATACACAATGAGTTGACTTGCAATTTGTAGCGGCAGATTACGCAATTTTAGACAGAATGAAATAAAGTGATGATAAGATCAGACTGGCATAGAATTTTGTAATAATGATCATTAGAGTGTTTAGATGTGGATGAGTGAAAAATTGAGAGAAACCTTTCTGATCACGATATCGCTGAATATTTTCTAAACGCTTTATTTTCCTTTTTTTCGAATTTTTTTTTTGAAACGCAAATTAAGGTAGAAATATTATATTTGATTTTTATTATACTTTCAACCGATGAGATGAAGATGATAAAGAATGTAATATCCACAAGAAATCGTATCTTTTGTCCAAGGAACTTTTTCCAAATATAATTCTACCCAATGCTTTTAATGATTAAGTCGATTGAGTGGTTTGGCTGACATGATACCTGTGGCAAATCTATACGAAACTTTTTGAAACTTGGCCGAACTTAACACACATTTTACCACTACATAACCCAATCCTTCTGGTACTTGCAATAAAAATTGCTCGAGTTCCCAAGTTAAGTAATTTTCTTGTAACTAAAATGAATTTTCGTCCACTGTTTTGCTCTAAACTTCTTAGAAAAATCTGAAAATCGCCGTTTAGTTAATCATACCCATTTAGGTAATTCCCTTACAAATTACCGATCTAAGCCCTGTATTTTCATATTCATACCTTTCAGCCAGTCACATTAAATTCTGTCAAATTTGGTACATGTTAATTGTTTGCCAAAGCAGTGTCCAAAAATTAAAATGGTCCGCTTTGTCACACACCTCTCCTTTTCAAGCTCACTGAATACGAGAAGCTCTCGCATGTCTCATTCACTTCTCCCATATTTCCCATATTTACTGTAGAGTATAGTATGCGTTACCAAAAACTGGCCGGTGCAACGCCTCCGACTATCGAATTCGATATCGATTATCTAGTTTGTGATTCTCACTCTATTATAGCTACAGGATCAAGGAACATGATTTTTTTTCACTGTTTCAAGGATATTCCCATTAATTTAGGCCAACTGTCAGAATAATGGAAGTTTGACCAAATTACACTTTACTATAAATGAGTGCATATAATTGTGAAAGAGGGAGAAAAAAATTATCAAATTTGTTCCCTGCTCTACGATGGCCAACTAAGCCACACATGAGTCAAACTGGTCAAAAAAAATATTAGAGCGCTTTACAACGTTATAAGTTACGAGTTTCAAATAAGAATTGAGAAAAGCAATGGTTACGAAAAAAGCTCCGGCTTCCTCCAAGATATTGATAGTCACTTTTCAAACTATATGAGTTAAAATGAAGATTAGAACAAAAATCATCTGCCTTTATCTGCCTATCCGATCATAACACCGCAAAGAAAAGAAAGGATTAGAGTACGCGTTTGTTTGTTGCACTATTTTGTTTACCCAGTTGGCCCATATAATACATGTTCACACTTCAAAACACTTTTAATTTAAGTTCAGTCTAGTTGCTGACGTTGTTTTTTCCATGATTGCACGGTCACAAGTGCAATAACGGGAGTCGACGAAACCTTAATCCACCGGATCGCTACCATACTGGAAGTCATAAATAGCAATGCAATGATCGACCCAGAAAAATTCAGGCTGTTCTCAAAAGAAACAGCAGAGATGGCAATTGAGAAGTATTCATGGTACTACATGCCATCCACGGTGCATAAGATTTTGGTACATTGGGCTGACATAGTGGAGAACTCAATTCTCCCCCTCGGAATATTATCGGAAGACGCTCAAGAAAGTAGGAACAAAGACTACAAGGCATTCAGGGTTAGAAACTCGCGGAAAATGTCTCGTATACCAACCAACAAAGACGTGTTCCACAAGCTACTGAAGACATTGGATCCTTTAATCACGAGCATGAGACCCGAACCAAAGAAAAAACACCTGGAAATCAGTGACGCAGCTAAGGAACTGTTAATATAGGTGTTTCTTGAATCTAAAATCGCATCTTTTCAATTTGAACAACATTTGACTTTGAATCCCTGGTTTTAATATTTACAAATTGTTCGGTCTTATGCTTCCTTAGGTACTGTACATATTATTTAAGTTATATATACACTCTAAATTCTTGTTACAACTTTTTTTGATAAGGACAAAAATTTCAGAAATTTTTACTTTGCCAATAGGCTTTTATTTCCTCGTTAGTTCATCAATTTTCTTCAAAATGTATATAAACATTGTTGAACTTAAAGTATTTTTTTGTTCTGAGTCGAATAAGACTGGCCTCAGGTTTCTATGTTAATCCGTTCTTGAGATATTGCATTTTTTCCGCTTTTCAGTAGATCGGCCCCACCGTGCGGCGCTCCTTTTAGGAAAATCGATTAGAGGTCAAACCGACTGTCATCAAGATATGGAAATATGTTACGATCACTAAATTGCCATATGCAATGGCAGGTTATGACTGAAAAAAGGAACGTAGTTCAATTCATATTACACAAAGATTTAAACGATCACATCTCACAAAATACTAGAGATCAACATATGAGATTTGTCTAAATAACTGGAGCTAAACGTAAAAATTTAACTGTAAGTCATTAATAATCACGAAATTGTAGGTTAAGATTGAACAAAAGAAAGGTGAGCGATAAATTATAAAAAGTGTCAGCAACGCATCGATATGAGATTTGCTGTATATGCTATTTGCT
>JAHXMU010013213.1:0-14141 GCA_019455685.1 Philornis downsi
TCACCTTATGTGGGGGCCGGGCCACAGGGACATACCAGGGAACTGCAGAGGAGGCGAACTGGCAAGACTAGGGACAACCTTACAGACTCCAGCCGAGTTTAAATCCGCGGCCACTCTAGCCACTTGCAAGCTCCTACTGCGAGGTAGAGCATATTTGGCAGCAGATAGTGGGTGGGCGTCTGTCCGAGGATGTAATCAACAGATGTGGACTTGCCTAGATCTGAAGCGTTTGCACAAGCTGTTGTCGCTATAAAGACCTGACGTCATATTGCTTGTACCCGTCATGCCGGGACACAGTCTGATTGGAATACATGCAGTGAGATTGAAGGTTGCGACTAGTGACTTCTGCAGGAGCTGTAGGGATGAAGAGGAGGAGGAGTCCATAGAACACCTCCTCTGTAATTGCCCCGCCCTGGCGAACAGGCGGGGATCAACACTGGACTCTGATTTCTTTAGGGATCTAAGAGATTTTCCAACTTAAGAGCTTCTTCGGGCACTCAAGATGGTTCAACAGGGGAAACCAAGAAGAACCTTATCTCTAGTTTCCATGGTTTCACAATGGATTATGTAGTCTATTCAGTCTGCCACACTGGCCTAACCTAATCTAACCAAAACTCACCAATAGTGTGAAGCTTTCCCACATCTCATTCATAAAATAAAAAGGAATTTGTATTCGTTTTCCTTTGACAGTTCAGTTTACGCTCTTTTCACCTATTCATTTAAATTTCAATTACTTCATAGTTCCCATATGAGCTACAGCAATATACCGTCCTATTAATATTAGCTATCACTAATTTTGTTAACAAAATATTAATCATTGTTGATATCTCTAGTTTATATATTGAGTATTGAAGTTATGGTAAGTCTGTCGGCAGATTTTAGATTTGATGCGCTATCAAATTCATATCAAATTACGCTAACGCCACCTCCAGCCACCGGTGAAATCATTATTTTTTTCACAGTTTTCCGTTCAAGCATTCCCAACTTAATTCTCACACAATTGTTTTTACGCACAGCTGAAGAACTGACTGACTGATAGCTGTTAGATGGATGAGACGTAGATGTGGATGATACCTTGATGGGTGGACGCGCAACTTATTGTATTGCACCGACTAACAATAAATCTGTGGTTGCTCTTGATATCTGTAATGTTTTCGTCTGTCAGTTTTGTTATAGTTTTTCTTTTGCCGCCACTGCCATACACTGAAGTTTTCCGGAGTGTTTCTTCTTCTTGTTATTATTTCGTCATCAGATGTTGCAACGAGTACCGTTGTTTGTTCTACTAAGACGCAGGTGATTCGTATTCTTTGAAATCTATGGAAGCTATGATGGTGGCTACATCGACGGTCGCAACTGTCTGAAGGTATTTGTCTGACTTTTGCGAACTTCTGCTCTTCATTTCATGGCAATGTTATTATTATTGACTTTTATTATTGCATTACAACTATATCTTTTGTATTCAGTGCTAGGAAAATTCTCATGAATTATATCACAACACCACAAGGCACAGTGGAACGAAATAACAGAAACATTACGTGATTGAAGAAGAGAATAATACAAACAGTTGGGGTTTAAACCAATACGCATCGTTGTTTAGTATTTTTATTTGACATGGAAAAAATTGATAACCGTTGTGTAATTCAATATTTCCATTTAAGAATCCTCAGTCAAACCAATATTAAAGCCGAGCTAGATTCTACCATTGGGTAACAGAATTTATACGAGGCCGTACGAGTTGTCAGGACGAACACCACAGTGGTCGATTTATTGAGGAGTCCACACTAGACAATGTTAAGAAAATCCATAAAATGGTATTGGATAATCGTCAGCTAAAGGCGCGTAAGATACCTGAAATGATGGTCTTTTCAAAAAGTGTTATATATAATATATTGACCGAAAATTTAAAGATGAGAAATCTGTGCGCAAGATGGGTGCCGCGCTTGCTTTCAATAGAGCAAAAACAGCGTCATTACGATGTTTTAGTAGAGTATTTGGCGATGTTTCACCGGAATAAAGCTGAATGTTTGCGTCGATTTATAAACATGGATGAAACATGGGCCCACTATTTCACACTTGAAACAAAGGAACAGTCAGAGCAGTGGACTGGAATGGAAGAATCGTGTCCAATAAAAGCGAAGACGGTTTCATCTGCAGACAAGGTCATGGCGTTTCTTGGAAGTGCATGGGATCATTTTTATAGATTATCTTCAGAAAGGAAAAACCATCATCTGCGAGTATTATTTGAATGTATAGATATAGCATTCTGATGAAATTCTGAAAAAAGACCGTACTTGGTATAGAAGAAAATATTGTTTCCTCAAGACAATGTTCCAGTTCACACATCCACTATTGCGACGGCCAAAATTAATGAATTAAAGTTTGAGTTGCTTCATCACACACCTTATTAGCCAGATTTAGCTCCTTCGGAATATTTTCTATTTCCAAACTTAAAAAAATTGCTCGGTGGTAGAAGATTTGCCAGCAATGTAGAGGTGGAGTCTGCGGTTGGTGGCTATTTTGAGGAGTTTGACAATTCTTACTATAAACAGAGTATTGAAGCTTCCGAATATCGATAGAAAAAGTGCATCGAGCTGAAAGAAGATTACGTAGGAAAATAAAGAAAATTTTTCCCAACTTTTTGTGTGTCTTCTTTGTTAGGTCGGCTGGCTTTGGGGCCGCCCTCGTATTGTGTGTTGCAGTACAATATACCATTCAAGTGGTTCCAAGTGAGTTTTTGTATAAAGTTCATTGCTCTTGGATAGTCGAAACACTGCTTATATGGCGATTGGATAATTTCCATTAAAACTGTGCACTCTACCAACATTTTCGACAATTGTCCTTCAGAGCATGAAGCATCTTTGACATCAAAATTAATGGAATGGAATCGGGGAAACGAAAATTGTTATTGTGTTAAAGTTATAAGTATTATTCACATTTTCAGCTGCCTGGCTTGCGTCGTCTTATCGAAAAAAAAGTCTGTAAATTATGGCATATTTTCACTTTGTGGTGAATGGTATAAAATACTGATAGAAGTAATGACAAAACTATTTTAGTAGTAGTAGTAGTTATTTAGTTTTTTCATCTGTCGTAAGCTAATCGCACTTGTACACCACAAGGTACACATTACTAAAGCCATCTGTTGTAAAAATAATGGATTATTATTTGCTGGATTATTTACATATATATTATGTTATATCTTTCAAATGCTGTTTGGAATATTTATGCTAAGAAATATCGCTGCAATAATTTCTCTGTTCAAGATATTTCCTTACTCTCAAAACTTATTGTTCTGTGCCACCGTGTTACACATCATCTGAGTGGGGGATACGGACGGTTTCTGTTAGATTCTTCCGCTAATGACAATGCAAATTGCAGCTTTGATTATTGCTTTCTTGTAGTTTAATGATACTCTTATCAGTTTGTATGGCAGTTGCATTCGTACACTGAAAATTTCTCAGGGAATGTAATTTTTCTGCATGATGCGAATTTATCAAATCATTTACACGTTATTTTGTATCTCAATTGGCCGTTTGGCCTGAAATATTGTGTTCGCATAAAATTCTCATTCATTATAATATAACACAGCAAGTAAGAGCAGCCTAATCCCTGAACCATAAACAATTCTTGCGTAAATCTTCTTCAGCACGGCCGCAACAAAAAGAGGACTGACAAAGATATACAAATTGTTTCCAGGAATCATATTTTGATTTTTAGGAGAAGTGTGTTCGGATGATGTCTCGCATCCGCAGGTTCTCCTCTTAAATTTCTGTGGATGAACGTTCATTTGTAGGTCTTTGCGGGGAGTTTTCTTTAATTCATTAAACATTCATTCGTTTTCATGAGCTTTGTAGTTAAATTCAGCTCAAGATCTTCTCTGTAATTTGTATCAGTTCTCTGGTTTATATTTATGTTTTTTTTTTGCTTTATGTTGTTCGAAATGAAAACGAATTTATGCTCAAAATGCAAATTGAAAATGTATTTAAACGTTCGTCGTGCTCTTTTCTTTTGTGCATTCGCTAATTTGTTTGTTCTCCTTATTTGCACTGCACACTGGCGTATTTGACTAGTAATATGGGGATTAATTCAAGGCAGTTTCCCCTGGTGACCGACGGTGGCGCGAAGTTTAGAACACGTGGCAATTGCCCGCATGCTCGCAGGTTCAACCCCGCATGTCGCCATCTAACTTTATTTGATACCACGCGCAATCGACAAGCCTTGTAAATGCTTCTTAAACTATGAAGTTCGGAATCGTCGCTAAACTGTAGGTCCCGATAAAAACAGAATGCGTGTAAACTCATCGAATGTGAGAAGCTTTCCCATGTCCCATTCATGAGATGCAAGGGAATTTGTAGTTTTCCCTTCCCTTTCATATCACCTTGACAAATTTTGTATAACTGCGAGTTAGTAATTTAAAATACTATAAATTTTCCAGTATTTAGAAAAATAAGAACACTTCGTCAAGCTGAATGCTGAATCGAAAAAAATTCGACTTTGCAAAATACTTCCTAATGTGTTGTAATTTTTCAAGTATTTAAATTTCTTGTCTAAAATTTGAAGTTTGACAACATTTTAAAGCAGAATCATAATTCTCTTACAATACATTTAGTTTTGATTTTAAACTATTTTCGATTGGCTGGTATGAGAGCTCGATCAAAACTATATTTCTTTATTATGACAAAAATTGTGTTTTCCTACAAGTAAAAAACAAGTAAAGTATGGAAAAGATCCTAATTTGAAGAAAAGCGAACAGGGCATTAAAGAAAAAGAAAGAGAATACTTATCTGGGACCAGTTAGCACTGGAAGCCTACGAACGAACCCCAACATAAAGGAGCGTCATTTCAGGTCGTACTCAAAGATAACTTCATTGTGCCTCTGGCGTCACAAAGGATGTTTAATGGGCTCAATATCCTTCACGTCCTCGGACTCGGACACAGTTACTAGAGCGGCCCCAAAATTAGCCGACCTGACAAAGAAGACCTGACAAAACTGGGAAAAATTTTCTTTATTTTTTTCGATACACTTTTTCCAGCGATATTCAATAGCTTCTATACCCTGTTTATGGAAAGAAATGTCAAACTCCTTAAAATAGTCATCAACCGCAGACTCCACCTTTCCATTGTTGGCGAATTTTTTACCACCGATCCATTTTTTCAAGTTTAAAGATAGATATTATTCCGAGGGAGCTAAATCTGGTGAATAAGCTATTCGAAATTTAATTCATAATTTTGGTCATCTTAATAGTGGATGTATGAACGAGAGCAGTGTCTTAATGAAACAACACTTTCTTTTTCGCCAAATGTGGCCTTTTTCCATAATTAAATCACATAAACGCTGCAATTAATTAGCACAATATTCGCCGTTTATTTTTTTTTCCTTTCTGTAGATACTCAATAAAAATAATCCCATGTCGTTTTTTTGGACACGACTTTCCCACCTTTGTTACAGGTGTGAAGTGGTGGACCTATGTCTCATCCACGGTTATAGATCGACGCAAAAATTCGGGTCTATTGCGGTGACAAATCGCCAAACACTCCACTGACCCATCTTTAGGACTCCGTTTTTGCTCTATTGAAAACAAGCGCGTCACCCATCTTGCGCACAGCTTAATCATCTTCAAATCTTTGGTCAATATACATTGTATATGGTTTTTTGAAATGCCTATCATTTCGCCAGATCACCTTCAATACCTACATCATACAATACCATTTTGTGGAATTGGTCTTAGCAGCTTGTACGGTCTCGTGTAAACTCTGCTATCCAATATTTTATAGTCGTAAACGAAAGAGTGGACTTTCCCAGAGTAGAATCTAGCTCGGCTTTAATGTTGGTTAGACTGAGACCTTTGAAATGGAAATATTGAATTACATAATGGTGACCATTTTCTTCCATATTTACATATTCACTGGGATCATTTATTTTTGATGGCCCAAATAAATATACTAAACAGTGTGGCGCTTTGAAACTTAAAACATATGTTTTATAAGATTGCCATTTATACGTCAGGTCTGCTAGTTTTGGGTCAGCCTTCGTACGTTGAATTAACCAGTGAGAACATCCAGAGTGAGCCTTAAATCGGCTATACATAAGATTTTACGAATCTGTGTCCAAAGTTTGTAGCATAAGGGCCAAAAAAATCTCGATATTATGCAGATGTTACGAATCTCCGTCGAAAGGCTACAGCATAAGGGTCATAAAAATCTCGATATTTTGCAACTCCTCCCAAATGACCACATTCCGTTCGGCATTTGTCATATCAAGTTACCAAAAGAGGTTGCAAATAAGCGCGTCGTGTAATAAGTAATAGGTCGTATATTTATACCAGAGTTTCTTTCTGCGAGTAGTCTAGCGATTTGCACCCAGGAGTAACGCTGTGTCCAGGAATAAAATATAATTGTGATCGTCAGATTCTAGTCTAGTTAATGTTTCCCGCATGATTTTAATATTTTCGACTTGATAGCTTTAATAATAGCTTGACTATAGCAATAAATATCGCAAGATATTTGTCAACCTCAAATCCACACTTAATAATGGTCCCTGCAACGTTCTGAACAGTCAGTACATCCATCTAGAAACTCTGCAGTCATCACCGAGCCTGAGTGGGAGGCTAATTTGCAAATATAGGTACTTATTGTAGATACCAGCTCACGTTCCGCACTCCAACACCATGAAGAGTCCAATCGTTGACCCACTTATATTTATTCAGAATTGCAAACTTGCCGCCCGCATCATCTTCGTCGTATAGTCCATAGGAAGGGAAAGAATCCGCTGGTATGGCAAGGCTGTCAGTTGTTAAATATCTGCCATCTGAAAGTTTGCCATTTACGAATATGGATCATTGGACAACCGATGAACGCGTAAAAATAGTTATAACTTACTACTAAAGTGGTGATTTAAATGTGATTCAACACGACCGATTTTGGCTTTATAGCATGAGATGTTTCCAAAAAGCGTAATTTAAGGTTTTGGCGACGTTAGGTGGAGACCAAGATCATGCAATTTGACGCCCTTAGATTTTTTTTGTGGGGCTACGTCAAAGACCGTGTTTACACGGATAATCCCTAAACATAGTGCCCAAAATGTGTGCAAAAGTGGTCGAAAACTACATCAAAAGGATCCACTGTTGTAACCAATCCCAAGGCGGTCATATAAACAATATTATATTTTATATTGAAATAAAAGTTTTATCAAAATATAGGGTTGTTCGGAAAGTTTGTTCGGTTAATTCGTTTGTTCACTACACGTCGTAGACTTCTTTCAAACACTATGATAACTTCCTCTCACCCCTTCTTTAAACTGTTTACTGTTGTTTATTCGTGTTCACGTTCTAGTCGTGAGTGGTTATAGCGTTAAAAAAAAAAAGTTTTAAAAAGTGGACAAAATTAGTGAAAAAGCGCATTTTAGGCATATTATGCTGTATTATTTCCGAATAGGGAAAACGGCTGCTGAAGCCAAGCGAAAAATAAGGTCTGTTTATGAAGAACATGGACCAAATGAAAGAACTTGCCAGAAATGATTTAAAAAATTTTTTATGGGCGACTTCTGCGTAACGGACGCTCTCAGATCAGGACGACTAAAAGACATTGTTTCCGAGGAGATGAGAGATTTAATCATTGTTGATCTCTGTGCAACAGTTAGGGAAATAGCTAAAATAATCAAAAAATCAGTTTCACCGTTCACGGGGTCATAAAAGATTTGTGAGTAACCTCGCCTGAATCGCGTTGATGTCTGCGATAACCTAGGGATAAGAAATATCAAGGCACCGTTTCTGAGGAATCTCATCACGGGGGATGAAAAATGGGTAGTCTAAACAATGTAACGCGGAAAAGATCATGGAGGAAACCAAATAAACCCCTCAATCCAACTCTAAAGCGAGCCTTCACCCCAGGAAGGTAATGTTGCCGATTTGGTGGGATCTCAAAGGATTAGTCTTTTTTGAGATTCTCCGAACAAATCAAACAATTAATGCGGACTACTTAGATAAATTGAAAACGGTATTGGAAGAAAAAGACCGAGTTTCATCATCAACGGGGAGACGTCATCTTCCATCATGACAACGCCCGCCCTCACACTGCCTTGTGGACCCGTCAGAAACTGTGAGAGCTTGGGTGGAAAGTCCCAGCACCCACTCACCCACCGTACTCCCCAGACTTCGCTCCGTCCGACTATCACCTATTTCGCAGTCTGAGCAACCATTTGAAGGATTTTAATTGAACGATTTTTTCAAAAAAAAAATCTCCCAGAGAGTTGGGGAGAAGTTATTAAAAAGGGGGAGATTATATAATAGCTTAAAATAACTGTTTTCTTGTATGTAAATTTGTGAATAAATTTCTTTTTAAACCCGAACGAATTTTCCAAACAACCGAATAACAGCTTTAAGTGTGTTTCGTTTAATTTTACTTTTGAAACCGAAAAATGGATAACTCTGTGCTGTTTAACGACGATTCCGAATGTTACAGTTTGAGAAGCATTTACCAGACGTGTCGCTCAAATAATGATAGGTGGCTGCAGGCGGGGTTAAACTCTGGATCATGCGAACGATAGTTGCGTGTACTAATCATAGCATCATGGTCGGTCAGTACTAATTATGATATATTTTTTATAATGCTTTAACATTTTTTTAAAATGTATTATTATATATATTGTTATCATTATTTATTACATAAAATATATTATTTATTTCAACTGAAGACGTCAAATTTTTACTCTGTTCTATAGCGTCAAACTTGAATTCATTGAATTTATAAAATAAATAAATATAAATCTTACATCTTCAATTAAACTCTATCTTTTGTGTCAAATGCCCCTTTGTGTGTTGCACACATGCGTGTTAAACTTTCAGTCAAGCGGTGGCTTTTTTGCACAATCTCACCAAATCTGCAAATCAAATAATGTTAATTTTAATGTGCGGTTCTGCTGTATTCATTATCAAAATGGAGCACTGTATCAAATTATCTCACATTTCAAAGTGTAAATGCCGCAAGATGGATGAGGTATTATTCGATGCTTATCCAATAGCACCCTATCAATCTGCCAGTGCCATCATAAGTTCTTTTGGGGATAGAATTACCAAAATTCCAGGAACCAGAAAGATGCGATAGTTAATACAAGTCAATTGCGATATGATGCTGCGTTAAAATAACGGATAAAATTGTCTGAAAATTAACAAGTGATTTTAAATAAAATTAAATGGGCCGACAGGCTGCTAATGGAATTTAATTCAGCATCCAAAGAGATTTCAATTCTCTAGGAATCAATTGTAGTTTTCCAGTCTCCATCAATTCCTTGATCGTACATACCACGATATCATTACATACTTAGATTTCCGAGGCAGACAGTTGGAAAACGCTGTTGTAAACATTTTAACAAATGAAACTAAATTTCAATATGACTAAACTGATGCATCAGAAGTTAAGGGTTAACAAGAGTAATTCACGATTGCCTACGTACTGTACAGTAATCTGCAGTTCAAATTAAGTACATTTTCAAATACAAATTGAGTATTGAGTAATTTCATTTCAAGTTATTACAAATAACTATAAACACTGTAAATTTATACAAAAGTTAGCGAATTAAACAGATGTTTGTAAATGTATCGCATGAAACATTTAATTTTTTTTTGCTCTTAAGGCGCCAAAACATCTTCAATTGCTTCTATTGTCAAAACCTTTAATAATCAGCAGGTATTCTCTGAATAAAGATATAGGATAGTTGAAAAATATTAAGTCTAACATAATAGAGAAGTCTTGAGAATGTTGATATTGTTTTTTTATTGTTTGTGTTTTTTATTATTGTTTGGGCTGGAAACAAAAAATAAGAATTTAAACAGCATGAAAATTTAGACATCAAAAAAATTAGCAAGTTTTCTATACCAACGACATTTAGACACACAAAATCTTACCTGAAATTGGTTTTAACTCTGAATTGAATGAATTAGTATTAATTTTCGTTTCAATATCATATATCGAAAACGAGACTACAAACAAATTTGATTGTCATTCAATTTATAGAACCTTTTCCTCGTATTTATTGTGGAATTAAAAAAAAAGGACAATATTTCTAAGAATCCGTGAGAGTTTGTGAGAGCCTGGTACCGTAAATTCAGAAACCAACCATTTTTGCCTTTTGCTGATCTTGTTTTTCTCCACAACTTTCCTTTACCACCTATCAAAACAACATGGGTTTCCAGTTCTAATTCAAATTACGAAACAAAATTCGTTCAAATACTAGACTTTCATTTCACGTGCTCTAACCAACATGTAACATAAGTGATTTTTTGAATACGAATCAGAAACAGATTTGTAACGTACTTTGATTGTTTATAATTTTTGATTAAATGAAAGAGAATGGATCTTATATTGATAAATGTTTTATTTAATGTCGGCAATTATATATGGTATACAATATCTGTTAGCCTCAAAAATGTGAGCCCTTTTAAACACATTTTTCATTACATTCTCACACATTTCACGCGGTATTTCATTAATTTCATCACGAATATTTTGTTTGAGTTGCTCAAGCGTTTCTGGTTTGTTTGCATAAACCTTGCTTTTCAGATATCCCCTCAAAAAGAAGTCCGGAGCAGTCAAATCAGGTGACCATTGTCTTCGTCGGTCTTGATATTTATGCAAAAGTACAGGGTGTCCGTCGGGAAGGTGTACTACTTTGTTTTGCCGCCGTTTTAGTAAACATTAGTCTTGACAGTTCACATTTGGCAGTCGTGAAGTACAGACGTGGCAAATTTATTATGAAAGGATAGTCGATAAACCAACGTGTTTAAAACATTTTATCAAAATCGATCATCGATTACTGTGACGATGAGAAAGTTACGTGAAATTTTTGGGAGACACAACGTGCCAACAAGACGCTCTATTTATCGTGATTTCGAAGAAAGATGGTCTGTAGCTGATAGGGCCAAGCATGGACCACAAACGGTGTTACATTGTATACAGCCAGGATTCCAATGGAATTACTGCGATACCTCTTTCCCCAACAAGTTATTTTAAGAAATGATGATGTTGATTGACATCCAGGGTCACCTGATTTGACTGCCCCGGATATCTGAAAAGCAAGGATTATGCACACAAACTAGAAACGCTTGAGCAACTTAAACAAAATATTCGTGATGAAATTAATGAAATACGGCTTGAAATGTGTGAGAATGTAACGAAAAATGTGCCCAAAAGGGCTCGCATTTGTGAGGCTAACAGAGGCGGGCATTTATCTGATATTGTACTCCATATGTAATTGCCGACATTAAATAAAACATTTATCAATATAAGATCCATTCTCTTTCATTTAATCAAAAATTATAAACTAACAAAGTAGTATACCTTCCCGACGGACACCCTGTATTACTCATACAAGTTATAGTATTATAAGAAAATTAATTAATATTCGGTTTTACCACCTTTGGCATCGATAATTGCTTGGAGTCTGGCTGGAAGTAATTTAATTAAATTACAAAGGAAGGCAACATTTAGGTATGCCGATATTTCTTTAATATTTATTTTTCCAATGGTATTGAGATCCACCCTTTGAGGTGGCTAAATAGAGCAGTCTGATTGACGTCGCCTAAAAGTTCTGTAGGCAACCATCCCTTGTGACTTGAAGCATTGTCGTGCTATAAGGTCCAATCGGTAGTAGGAAAGTAAATGTTGACCGATGGAAATACATGATCATTAATAATATCCAAGCACCTGAGCTCTCCGTATCCGTAAAATGATTCGCATAGGCAAAACATAATTGAACCATCTCCGAAGCGGTTCGGAGGCTGTACTGCCTTTCTGCGTAGATTTTGTGGTAAATGCACGAAAGCATCTTAAGTATTCCTTAGCGAATACAAGGCGTTTCGATTTATTGGCTGAACTTATGTCAATCACCTGGCGGACGACATATGTTTTAATTTTCATGCTTTTTAATCTCTGTCGCGCCCTCGCTTCACTTACTTCTTTTCCAATTAATTCTTCCGAGTTTGCTGCGATAACAGCAGGATATTAGCAACAGGACGATGGATTCTCTTTTATGACTCTCATTAATTGTCTGCTCTCTCTAAGGTTCGCAGCTGGCTTTTAGGTGCACAGCTAAGTTCTCGCTGTTTTTTATTGTGAAATGCATCTTTATTATGAAAACTTGTTTACAAGTCATTCATTGAAAGTAATCTCCTTCGCTAGCTACTACCT
This sequence comes from Philornis downsi, assembly GCA_019455685.1. NCBI lineage: Eukaryota > Metazoa > Arthropoda > Insecta > Diptera > Muscidae > Philornis > Philornis downsi. The sequence continues at coordinate 12,181 of JAHXMU010013213.1, forward strand.
TTTCCCACTTTTTGGCAAAACTCAAATTCCGTCGCGGAATCATCTTTTTCCACGAATGTAGCCATTCCTTGATGTCGTTATATAAGTGGAACTACTGATCAGCCAGACAGAGTGCCATCGAACGGAACATGTGATAATTTGACGGCGCAATATCTGGAGAATATGGCGGATGGGCTATATCGGCGTTTCCTGGTATATTTTAACGGGTTTGGCCACGTGAGGTCTAGCGTTGTCATGCTGAAGAATCACTCCTTTGTGCACCCCCAGCATATTGTGGGCGTTTCTCGCGCAGAGCTCGGCTCAATCGCATTAACTGAAGTCGATACCGATCCCCAGTGATGGTTTCGCTTGGTTCCAGCAGCTCTTAATAAATAATACCGACCTGTTCCCATCAAATACAGGGCATAACCTTTGCAGCGTGAATATTTGGCCGAGGCGAGGCCTTCATGGTTTTCTTTTCTTTGGATTGCTGCAATAAAACCATTTTTTATTACCCGTTACAATACGGTGAAGGAATCCCTTTCTTTTTTGTCGCTGAAGCAGCTGTTCACAGGCGAAAAAACAACGTTTAGCGTCCTTTGGCTTCAACTCATAAGGAACCGAAGTTCCTTGGTTTTTTATCTTTCAAAACGCATTCAATCGTTTGGGAATGCCTTGGCTGGTAACTCCTGAAGCAAGCTCAACCTGCATTTGACACGGATCTCCATCAAGCAACGCCTTCAATTCAGTGTCTTCGAAGGTTTTTCGTGTTTCTTAACGCGGACGGACGTCAGCATCAAAATCATTGTCTTTAAAGCGATGAAACCAATCTCGACACGTTGTTTCACTTAAAGCAGCATCTTCGTAAACATTTTGAAGCACTCGATGAGCTTCAGACGCCTTTTTCATCCCGCATATGACGATTATTTGGCACAAAATCATACATATTCACACAACCAAAAGAATATGACGTCAAAAGAAAATCACTATTGTGCTGAAGCGGTATGTTTACCCTATGCCTAGGCTTGGTTCATGACGTTTAGGTTATGACAGAATTGACTAGCACTTACAGCTGACACCCTCTATTGGCAAACAACGGGAACTTAGTTGCACACTTAAAAGCAGAAACATAACTAATAATTTGTAGTGCTTTAATATGAAACGTTTCGTTAATTTTCGTAATTTATTGGTGTTGTCTTTGCACATTCCGAAAACAACAACAACAAACAAAGCCGTTTTAGGAAAAACTCCAATAACTTTAGATTTGTGTAAATACTTGTGACTATGGCTGTGTAAGTGGTACTGTGTTTTTTTTTCAAAAAAATCTTTACTTATTTATCAAAATTTATTTCAATGCTTTAAGGTATTCCTCCCGGACAATGTCTGAATAATCCTTGAAAAGTGCCAAGCAGTCACTTTCCTGTGTGGCGTTCAAAACGCGCTGCAGTCCACGTTTAATCTTTTCAGTCGACTTACAATGATGTCCTGTAGCGGCCTCTCGAGTAAGACATTTTCGCGAGAAAATTACAAAAAGCCAATGCAGTTTGAAATGGCGCATTATTGTGGTGCTACACTTTGTCTACACCTTTTTTTACGAATAGCTTCAAGCAAAAGCGGCACAACACTCAAATAATATTGGACAATGCCACAATAATAGAATAAAAATGTCAGCATAACTTAGATTTTTGATAGAATCTTTTGGTCTTACTTCACCTTTGGCACGATATTCTTTGGATTGATCGATTTTTCCGGTTCAGAGGTGCGAATTCAAATTTCATCTCCCCTACCAATACGTTTTATTAGATGGAGGTAAACAGAAATCAAATTTTCAAAGAATTTAATGTGACGGTTATTTTCGGAAAAATTTAGAGGTTTTGGTACTGATCGCGATTTGGCACATCTGAAACCCAAAATATCTTTAAAAACTGTATTGACTTGATCCGTTTAAAATGTTGACACCATGATTAAAGTCCCAAATTGTT
>JAHXMU010013214.1:0-17596 GCA_019455685.1 Philornis downsi
CAAACGTAGTTTATCTTTGTTGTCAGAGTAAAAGTATTTGGAAACTGGCCGTGACAGTGTAATGGTGGGTGGGGTAAGGTCAATTATAACAAACTACGGATAACACTGGTCTACAAATTTGGAAAAAATTGACTGCAGAAACTAAGCATGTCATAAAAATTGGCTATTCCAGTTCAGTCAGTGGGAATGCTACGAGCAGTGAGTCCGAAACATCTTTCACCAGCAGTGGTAGTTTCTATCAGGCTGATGATGAACGCCATTTTGTGACTCAAGCTGAGCTGAATGATCTAATTCGGGATTTACATATAAAGAAGCAAGAAGAAGCAGCTTCACGCATGCAGCAGTGGAAACATCTTGCAGTTGGGACAATATTAACAATCTGTAGAGATAGAAGCTTGGAATTCGCTGCATATTCTAAAAAGAAACACTGTATTCTATACTGATGTTGATGACTTATATTTGTTGATACTCAGATGAGGAAGCTATTGAATGATGACAATCTTTTACAATGTTTTTTGGAGAAGGAATATGCAGCCTGGAAATCTTTCAAGAGCATTGTGTACAGTTTTCTTGGAAACAATAAGAGTGAAAACTACAGACAAATTGTTGCTGAATTTTTGAAATATTTGGCCTGTTTCTGTATCTCGAACGAAAATCCAAGCGAACGAAAGCGAGTCACTCGAATTCGACTCAAATTGGGTTTCTGTATCTCGAAAGCTTTCGTTCGCCTGCGCTTACGAATGTCAAATTTCGACTTTTGCGTATTTGTGAATAGCATTATTGCCAGCTCGAAAATCTTGCACTTTTTTTGCCGTTTCCGCTAAAGGTAGTAAAAATCATGCTAAATTGTTCGGAGGTAAATGCAACTCTACTTGGAAGCGATCAGCTGCAAATGACAAAAAAAGAGAAAATAATAACAATAAACAAATCGAAAGTGTTTACTTTTTGTGAATGATGAAAATGAATGTGAATGAAAAAAAAAAAAAAAAAAAATTTTTTTTCTATTTTTGGGGATTATTATTTTTTGAAATATTTAGCAATAGTTTCTAAAATTTTTGCTGTATTTTCTTCTATAGCCCTTAAGCTTTCCGCATGGGCTTCAGCGACATCAGCACCTCTCTCCGCTGCTTCGGCTTGGACTTGAGCGGCACCGCCACCGGTTTTTCGGAAACTTTTCTTATTATCCGCTATCTTCTTCTTAGTCCGAGACTTCAAGTCCTGAAAAGAAAATGAGTATTAGTTACATATTAAAACTTATTACAGACGAATGGAAAAAGATGATGAAAGATGTCCATAGACTTTTCATGAAGAAAAGTTGATGTTCATCGAGTTTTCATGAAGAAAAGTTGATGTTCTTCATGAAAGGCCAATTTTCATTAGCTTTTCTTCATGAAAACTCGATGGACATCAACTTTTCTTCACGAGAACTCGATGGACATCGACTTTTCTTCATGAAAAGTCTATGGATATTGACTTTTCTTTATGAAAAGTCTATGCACATCAATTTTTCATTTCCTCGCAGCCATCGTCACAGCGGCTGTGACACAGCAACACAAATACAAACCAACCTTCTTCCATTCTGCAACGGTACGTGTTGGTGGTCCTAAGGAGTTCAGCCGTTTGCATAATTTATGCCATTCGTCTTCGGCCGAAAATTTGTTGCCTCCGAATACCGACGTTCCCCTGGCAAACTCAGGATTCTCCTCCATGTGCCCCACCAGTGTCTGCAGCTGCTGCATTGTTGATTTTTTTAAACTGGAAGAGCAAAATATTAGCAGATTATTATTAATTATATTATTTTATACTTACCATTTACTTTCCATCGTTTGTATTTTTATTTTTGCAAATATAATTGGTTTGTTTGTCTTCACTCGACGACAAAATAACAAGTGAGTGATTTTGACATTTGCGTTTGCACAGTTGACAGCTCGTTCGAGATAGAGAAACGCAATTTTGTATGAAAATGCTTACGTTTTCGTTCGAGTCGTCGTTCGCGTAGAAGTGGAGTTAGAGAAACGCAAATCAGTTTTCATTCGCTAAGAATGCGAACGAAAGCTGTCGTTCGAGATAGAGAAACAGGCCGATTATCACGAATTAAGTGCACGAATGTCACTTGAAATGCATTTTCTTCATTCGCATTTAGATTTTTTTTGCACAAAACCTAGGTATGGTGATCGACGAACTAGGAGAGCATGCTCACCCAGATTTTATGAAAATTGAAAGAAATTATCAAGGATTTTGGGACAAAAGCATGCTGGCACACTATAGCTGCAATCTAATATGTGAAACCGAACAAAAAAAAAAAAAAAAAAAATACCAACGACGTTCAAATAATGCCATTCACTTTCGAAAATTCATTGATTTTTAAATAAACTAATAATTTTTTATGTAAAAAACGAATAAAAACATTTTTTGTATCCCGAGAACCTGACGTGATAAAGAAACCCCAATGACAGATTCGAATTCAGCCCACCAAATTACACACGTATCTAGTTGTTCCAATGCAAAACCTTGTTGGCTAGTGTAATTTGAAGTTGTGGTAGACATAAATTCGAAACGTAAAACAATATCGTTTGGAAAGAAAACGGTCTTGAAACCATACTATGTGCTAAAAGAAAAATACGTATTCTGCACAAAAAATTACAAAATTCGGATAAAACCTTAAAATCTTCAATGGCATGTAGAAATATAGCAAAATTTGAATTTATTAAGCGCGGCAGGCAGGAAAGAATTCCAAGCACTTTGGTTTTCTGTGCTTCTTTTCTAATTCTTTGTATTAACTTTTAACTGTCTAATCTTTTCAACAGAATTGTGGTAATTCTCCTCTGCGCTATTTAGAAAGCCGGTTTCCGCAGATTTTACGTATACGAGTGGATGACTTTTGTTCTGTCCCCTTAATATCGCGCATTATCACGCGTCACTGTACTCGTATTCTGATACACAGGACATTGTCGATGCCGATATATGGCTTATATGATTTATACAAAGCTGCTACTCTCCCGGAAAAATTATTAGTTTATATTTTTTTCGGAGCATTTTCCAGAGTCACAGACCTGATTCACTCTCCGCGATTATAAATCAAGGTTCTTATCTGTATACCCGGGGAGGTGGATTCCGCAACAGCTGCGTTTATTTATTGAGGGAAGATTTTATCAGTAAACCGCTTGTTAAGCCCGTAGAATCATCTGGTTATGAGTAATATTATGCTTCTAATTTTCAAATTGGCATCATTATGTCCATAACCTGACATATAGCCTAGGTAAATAATCTCATTCAGAGCTCAACAATCATAGTTGATATCGTTCGTTCACGTTTTTCCTTGTGACCACAGATAGTATTTTACACCCAATACTGGCTTGAGCTGCCAATGTCAGGTTTGGCAGAAACCTTTGGAAATATTGAAGAAAATTACTAAAACACAGAAAAGGGATTTTTCTGAAGATCAAGTACAATACAATGGATGTACAAAAATTCACAAAGTTGCTGTATTTGGCAACTTCAATAGGAAAAGGGGTCAAAATGTGATGTTTAGGACAAATCTGGTAAATGGTTTCCGAATATAGAGTACAGTTGTACTCCAAAACCATATGCTGCATACCACATAGTTTGATCTCGAAGAGCGCTAATCATCATGAATTTGTTCCTCAGTGAACAGTTTTGTTCTATTATTTTGGTTCATTATTTTTTCCTAAAATCATTTTACCCTATTCCAGAGGATAACACTATTTTTCATTCAATATTGAATAAACCCAGTATTCCCGAAATTCAATCCTTTGTCTCTCGCACTACTTTATTAATTAAATTTAATAAAAGATCTGTCCTTCGTCCCTCGCACTGTTTTATTAGTTAAATATAATAAGCAATTCTTTCTAATACTTCCCACCGAAATAGTCAATATACTCTAAGATTTATAGCAACTGGATTCATGCTAAATTTAACACACATCAAGGGTATGATAAAGTTAGGTCACAACTCCTTTGTCAAGCCTCTTCAAGAAACTGTCATACAAAATGGAATTTCCCATGAAATTTGTAATTCAAAATTGAAATTTTATATATCGCATCGCAGTGTTTTAACAGATACAATAGTTTCGGAAAGTGCAGCATGCCCCTCAAATCAGATTAACAATTGCAATATTATAGCCACCAAACAACAAACATAAGTAGCTGTGTGCTGATAATGAGTGCGGTTTGGCTAAATGAATATATTTTCGATGATTGGCATCTAAGCAAAAGTATCTCCTGTTCAATGTGTTATGCGAAAAACTAAAGTCCATTCTTTAGATATTGTAGAAAATTCAAAGGAAGCAGATCAATATGTTTTCATCGATTAGTTTGATGCGGCAAAAAATAATTTGTAGCCATGGCCGATCAGAACTTACATGCCTTTATAAATTTATATCGACCTATAACAGAATTTTCAGTGATAATAATTAAAGATCTTGCCGAGCCAATTTGCATCAAATTAGGTGACAATAGTACGTTGTAATTCCTTCATTAAGATATCTAAGTTCCTTTTTTGAGTCATACAAACTACTTTTACATTTATTCATTTGAAAATGTTGACATTTTTATTTAGCTTTCAAGAAAAAAAAGACTTTAATTGACTTTACCAGTTCAGTTGTATTATCTTGTTGAAAGCACGTACAGAATCAAAAGGGATTCGCTTTCGATGTAGTTATGGCAAGAAAACTTTCAACATCTTTATGTAGCATCCCGGTTGGAACTTTCATCAGCCATCCTGTACATATAAAGACTAGTAAACACGACTATTGTATACCATTATGAATAGACGTCATATGTACACTATCATCATTGATTTAACAGTGCGATATTGTGCTGCAGTCTTCTCTAACATTAAAATGGAGTAAAAAAGTAGGTTATATAAACCTCAAACTAGGTTTTTCGTAAACAAATTTAGGATTTGCACCCAGGATTCGCATAACAAAAAAATAGAACAATTTTGAAAAGTTTATCTGGCAGCTTCAAAAGAAAAGCGAGCTATTTTATAAACTTCTCTACTAAGCTGTGAACACAAAATAATGGATTTGTTATGACATTTAAGAAAATAATTAAATGTTGTTTTTTTATTTTTGGCGGTTTCTAGTATTCTTTGATAATACTGAAATCTCATAAATCAGTTGCTTTGCCAATTGGATTCTTATTTTTTTAGATGTTGGTGTTTTTTGAGTTGTAAACCCATAAACATCAATGTTTGAAAATAATTCAATTAGCTATATTATATAATTTGAAATTTTTTTTCTCTCTTCTTTTTTTCTAATGAAGCAAATATTCCAACAACTGTTGACATTCTATTATCAGGCTGATATCATCAGTTTAGTGAAGCATAAAATTACAAAGAACATTACAAACTTCGTACAACATTTACATTTAAATTGATACTATTTTGGCTTCCGGTTGGTGAAAAACAATTGATCATACCATGATAAAAATTTATCTTTTAGTGTTATATTATGAATTATTTAAGGCCACTCGTTTGTTTTCAATCAAACGACTTGATTACCCACCAACACAAGAGCTGCAGTTAAAAAACTATTAACTTGCACTAGTTTATTGCATTTGAAATGTGAATTGTGATAAATAATTTACAAAAATTTACATTTTCAACAGCATACACTCGGACGGCAATTAATGTCACAAATTATAGACTATTTTGTGGCGCCGCTATAAATTGATTTGTAACGCGGAAAATGTACACTTTAATGTATCTAATCGGCAACAATAAATTTATATCTGAATGTAGTAAATACATTTTAACACGCTATAACAAAGTCAAGGTTTGTTTGCTGAAAGTTGTTTCTCTTTTTGTTTCCATTACGGACATGTTTTATTGGATTCAATTTATCCAAACGCCATCAGCTATGCTCCGCTGTGCTATATTATGCCAATTAGGGCCATGTCAATTGCAGAAATAAAGAATTATTAGTCATTACTAAAATGTTAAATTTCTATTTCGATTTGTTAATATGATTGAGCTTAATATCGAAAAAAGCGTGGGTTACTTGATAAGTATCTCATCATTGTGTGCAAAAGACACTTCACATCCCATTGCCGTGCTGACGGTGCTGTTGAAAAATATAGCGCGTGAGAAGAGAAAATGACCACCCGTGTATGAGACCTCACTTTTCTTATTGGCTGCAATAGGGTCAGTATTTGCTAAAGGGTACTATGAAGGATGAATAGATTATTTGATATGAGTACAAGCATGATGAAGAAGAAGTATTAGACTGTAGATATCGTAAGCCAAAATTCTTTTCGGGACTTTGCCGGATAATTTAGACACGTTGTTCTGTCTGGCAGATTGGCATGCTGGCTGGTGGTCACGATAACAAAGCTTGTTTTCTCCCAAGAGACGGTCTTAGATTAGGAATGGAAAAATCGTAAAGCCCTTTCAGGTATTTATCGTATTGGATGACAGATTTGATAAAATTTGCCTTTGCACCCTCAATTTTTTTTATTGCCATACGGACCTGAATAAAATTTCGCAATTTTCTTAACAACGACTATAATTTTTCCACATCAACATGGATTTTTGTTTGGTATAGAATGGCGCATAAGTAACGTTAACGGCGACTATATTGAATGTGTTCTTCTAACATATGTAAAATTCTTTACAAAGACCGCCTAGACATCTCTAACTGCTGAGAACATTTCGGGATTTTCCTCAATACTTGCTTGCACTCGAGCAATGGTCACTTCATTTCGAACTGCACGAGGCCTTCCAGCACGCGGAGGATCACAGACAGCCCTTTGTTGCCCAAAACGCTCAACCAATCGGTAAATTGTTGGAGCGCTAGGAGCATTTCGAACATGAAAGAAATTTCGATATGATGTGAATAATCGAATGCTGACTTTCAAAGTAAAATTGAACAACTTTGGTTCTTTGTTCTGTGCTGAGACTTTCCATCATAAATTTTCCAAGTATTATTTAGTTTATTTTGTAAAGAGACGAAAAAAAAGACTTAAACAAAAAATGTATTCACTGATGAAATCTTAACGTTGCTTATGCGCCACCCTATAGATCTACTATCACAAATTTACGTTCTTTTAGTGAATACTGCATTTCATCTTGGAACATCTACTTAACAATTTTAAAGTAGATTAAATTATATCTAACCAAAAGGCAGTGGAGAGTTGTTATTGAAGGGATTTAATCCTTTTCATATATTCAAACTTCAGGTGTGCCACAAGAGAGTATACTTGGGCCATTCTTATTCACACTATTTATTAATGACATATCAACTTGTTTTTGTAAGTCACAATTTTTGCTTTATGTGGAAGATATAAAAGTATTTCTAAAAGTTTCTACAGTTAATGATGTCTTAGATCAGCCTTAATAATTGGTGAATTTTAAATAAGCTTTCATTGAACACGGATAAGTGTATCCACGTTTCTTTTTCGCGTTGCAGAAATTCGATTCATGCATTTTTTTAAAACTGGTAATTTTTCCACTGAAATCTGTTTGCTCGAAACTGAATCTAGGTCTCCTATTCGATTTCGCTTTGATATTTATTCCGCACGTCAATTGTGTTATTCCCAAGGCGTATGAAGTTCTTGTGTACATTAAAAAGAACTGTTTAGAATTTTCTGGCCCCAATACAGGGTGCTGCAGGGTAGTATTTTGGGACCTTTGTTGTTTAATTTAATTATAAATGATATTTCTAACTGTTTTAAAATAGTAAATTTTCTTTTATATGCAGATGACTTGAAAATATATCACAAAATTACTAATATTTCTGAGGCTGTAGATCTTTACAACGATTTAGATAATCTTCCTGACTGGTGTTCCCTAAATAAACTTTCATTAAATCTATCAAAATGTGTCCATATTTCATTTTCAAGGTCTGGCAATCCAATTCAACTGGTTTTCAAAATTGGTGTTTGCAGGCTCCTCATTGCTGAAAGTAAATTGGATTTAGGTGTTGCTTTTGATGCGGCACTGATTTTCACCTCGCATATAAATTATGTTATTCCTAAAGCTTTCTATAGAATACTAGCGTATATTAGAAGAAATTGTTTCAATTTCACTGATCCTATGTAAGATCTATGTTGGAATGTGCCTCTGTTGTTTGGAGTCCCCTTTGCCAAGTCAATATACCACGCATAGGAAGAATTCAGCGGGTCTTTTCGAAATTTGCTCTCTCTCTACAATTAACTTTGGTGATTTTGTGTCTAATTGTATTTCCATACGCTGGTTACTGGGCTTACAGCCATTGCAATGTCGCCGTATTTATCATATCTTGTTATTTGTATTCGATATAATAGCTGGTGTTTATTGCCAGAACCCACGTTTGCAAGTTCTAAGATATAAATTCAAAATTTATCATCTCCACGGCAATTGAGACTTTTATATGTAAAGTTCTCAATTGTAATGAGATTGAGTCCTTTATAGTAAACTTTAAGTCGACTGGTCTATTAGTGAATTTATTTGATTTGCTCAAGTCAGTTCTTATACTCCACCCATACGCGTAAGACGAGTTTGACTTTACTCAGAAGTCTTTATTTTGTGTTAGGTATAATCTTATAAATAAACTCTGGAAACGAATGCTAATCCCCGCTATTTTTTTATACTTTTATAAATCTCTTGAGGTAAATATATGTCAGAATTGAACCCGTTCCTGCCGAACCATACATCCATAGAACTTGCAAACGTGGGTTCCGGGGATAAACATCTCGCCCAACTTGAAAGATTGCAATTCTTTATAGCTCGCTAAATCCATTTTTAATTGACTTAACATGATTGTATCTAACAGCTGGTATAAATGTTCTGAATTATTGTTGCTTATACCGTTTTATGTTCCGCCCAGATTACTTAGATATCATTGTATATTTAATGTAACACGCCATTCCACAAATTGTGCCCAACATAGTGCTTTGAATCACGGATTTATTGAATTCAATAACCTAAATGGGAGTACAAGAAATGAATACCCAATTCGACACCTAGAGTTGTCTAGATATAACTTTAAACTGTTTCTTTTTAAATATTTAAAATAAAATAATTTAAATATTCCCATAACTTTCTTGAAATATGTTATGCCAATTCTTAGTCTGTATAGATTTATATGTCCATAGACTTGAATAAACGAAATAAAATGAAAATCATTTTTACATCATATGTTATATCTAAGTTGGAATACTCTGCTATTATTTGGTGTCCTCATTTCAATATTCATATTGCACGTATTGAACGGGTGCAGCGTGTTTTTGGAAAGTTTGCCCTTTCTTCATTTAGATTTGAAGAACCTCTTCCAAACTACCATTCAAAATGCTTATTACTTAGGCTACAGACATTAGAATATCGTCATAACTTCCAGACAGGGCTATTTGTTTTTAATACAGTCGGTGGTTGCATCGACTGTTCTAATTTTTTGACACAGGTTTCATTTTACGTTCCTCCTACGTCTTCTCCGGCGAACACATGTTTTTGATATATCTCGGCACTTTAGTTTTTATGCAGAGAACAGACTCTGAATCGTGGATTTTGTATTCTTAATGAAATTAATGAATATATCTTGAATCATGATTTCATTCAACTCAGAGATTTTGACTCATCTCAATATATGTTTCGATTATATCTTAACAGATTTCTAAGATTAAATAATTCTATTTTAAATTGTTATTAAACAATATATGTAATATAAAGTATTACTGTTCTGCTATCGTTATTCTGTAGGGAAATTTTGTTCCATAGACTTAAACAAATGAAATGAAATAAAAATCATATTAAATGAACCAACAAGAACGCAAAATTTAAATTTGGCGCCATTCGAAGTGTCATTGTTTGACATTTGAACAATTGTTATTGTTTGCTAGCAGAAGGTACGAGGTTAGCAAAACTGGAGCTCTACACGAATGAACAACGCATTCTCATTGTGAAATTGGTTTTACCAAAATGGTGAAAGTTTTGCGGCTACAGTTCGCAAATTGCTGCCAATTTGGGGTCACAATAATGAACCAATAGAGTCAATTGTAAAGAGATTAATGGATAAATTTGTCAAAACTGGGTCTGTTAGTGATGTAAAGATAACAACGCGTCTTCGACCAGGTCGATCGACCGAAAATGTCGCAGCTGTATCCATCCACCTCAATTCGACACCGAGCTCAGCAAATTGGTGTCTACAAATCCACTGTGCAGCGAATTTTGACGAAAAATTTGCATCTTCATGCATGTAAAGTTCAATTGACTCAGGAACTGAAGCCAGCTAACCATGGACAGCGAAGAGAGTTCGTTAATTGGGTATTGGAGAGACAACATGAAAATGCTGATTTTGCCGATAAAATCATCCTCAGTGACGAGGCTCATTTCCATCTTGATGGCTTCGTCAATAGGCAGAATTTTCGCATTTGGGGTAAGGAAAATACTCGAGTGATTCACGAGAAGCAAATGCATCCTCAGCGTGTCACTGTGTGGTGTGGATTTTGGGCTGGAGGAATCATTGGACTTTGTTTATGAAAATGAGGCATATCAAGCACAAATAGTCAATGGTGCTCGGTATCGTGAAATGATAACCAGTTTTTTCGTGTCTAGAATTGAAGAAATGCTTGTGGAGGGCATTGTGGTTTTAATAAGACGGCGCCACATGTCATACAGCCAGATAAACAATTCAACTGCTGCACCATCTTGCGTTCTTGTTGGGACACCCTTTATAAGATATAGAAAAAAAATTCGTTATTTGTCCAATAGATGGCTTGGACATATGCGATCGACTTACGATAAATGGTGTTGGAAAGATAAGATTTCGTGTTAAAAAAACTACTTAGACTGTTTTGTGGTTTCTTGACTTAGTGTTGTTCAAGCGCGTAATGCGAGAAAAGAAAAAATGTGCCAATAAAGACGAAAATGAAGGTCAGGCAGCTGGAAATGTGAGTATTGTTAATGGCTCAAATACTGTAGCAGCCAATCACGCGCATTGTCATGGCTGTTCTGGAAGCTATCATACAAATTGAACGATTTTTCAAAATATAGTTTCCCCTGCAACGTCTTATCTGTAGACTGCAGCAGCCTGAATTTTAATGCAGTGTATTGTTTACCGTTACATGATAAACATCCCTCAACCAAATTTGACATATGTCATGCGTTTGCTAAACCTAGTTGCGAGAATCAGAATGGCCAGCCATGACTAGTGCCATGACTATTCCAGCATTTTGCATATTAGTTGACCGATTTTGAGAAATTGAATTTTTGTCTGGTAAATTCTAGTGAGTAGATTGCAGCAACTTATATGTTTGACAAAAGCATTAAATATAGCTAGTCCTGCCATATGTTCTGTTACAAATATAAAACGCGATAAAAAAAAACAATATTCATATTGTATTCAAAATTATTTCATTTATTAGAAGACAATATTGGTTATTAAAAAAATTGTATTCACTCGAAATGGCCGCCTTTTGCTTTAACACAAGCTTTCAAACGGTGTGGCCATTGGGCTACAGCCGCACGTACGATTTCCATGGAGATCGAGGACGCTGCTCTGGTTAATGCTGTTTTAAGGCTTCCCAAATTTCTGTGGGGTGTCTTGCAAGCCATATTCTCCAATTCTGACCAAAAAGCATAATCCAGTGGACTGAGATCTGGACTCCCTGATGGTCAATCTTCTGCTGCTATAAAGCCAGGAATATTGACTCTGAGCCACTCCTGCGTGGTTTTAGCTTTGTGCGCAGGGGCAGAGTCCTGTTGGAAGATCCATCTACGTCCATTGAAAAGGGTATTGGTCAAACCCTTCACAACACCCTCTAACACATCTTTTTGGTAAACCTTTGCACCAGTTTTTACGCCCTTTTCACAGAAATGGAGGGATGTGACACCATGGTGGGAGACCGCCCACCAAACCATTACGGAAGAGGGATGATGGCCACGTTGAACCCTTGGAACAACTTTTTTCGCTTCCTTAGATGAAGTGGCATAAATCTTGTCATTTTGTTTGTTGAAAACTTCTTCCACGGTAAAAATTTTCTCATCCGTAAAAAAATGTTTTCATGGCCATTGTCCGCGTGCCACTGCAAAAGTCGCTTGCATCTTTCCGGCCTAATTTTTTTAGCTGAGGAGTTAGAAGATGCCCCGTGGACCGACGATAGGCTTTCATATGCAGATCATCCTGAATCAGCCTAGACATGGATCTGGTTGATATATCCAATTCCTTGGACATGATTTTCTGCTTTCTAAGGGGATTTCTCCGAATTCTTTCACGCACTGCCTTTACTACCGCACTCGTACGGACAACGCGCGGGCGACCACTTTTTGGCCTGTCTTCTACTCCAGACAGTTCGCCGTAGCGAGCAATAGCACGTAAACGAACATTCTTGATATTTCGGGTGGTTTAGCAACTCGAAAATTTGGCCAGCACTCTTTCCGCACGCTATTAAGCCGACTCGATTCTCTTTAACGCCCCACTCCATGCTAATAGATTGCAAACTGAAACCAAACTGACTAGTATTCTTCACTAATCAGTGCATGTGTTCTGAAAAAAAGTTAACGGTTCTATTCCCGCAAGAAGTTTTGAACGATAAGCGCTGGAAATTGTGTAGCAGAACATATGGCAGGACTATGTAATGTTTGGTAAAATCTGACAAATCGTCCGGATAATCCTCCCATCAAAGTTAAATAATTTAAAATATATGCTCCTCGAATCATATGTTTCATTAAATTGTATTAAATGTAGTATTGGAATTTCAAAATAAAACGCAAAATATTTGTATTATTAAGTCAAAATTACTGATTTGCTTTCAAAGAAGTCACCTTGCGAAATATTACACATTTGCCAACGAATAATTCGATCATCAAAACATGATTCAAATGCACTTTCAGGAAAAGACTTTAGTTCTATTCACGAATTTACTTTTATGCCGTCTAACAATTCGAAGTGTTAATCGGAGTTTTGGAAAGAGAAACCAGTATAGAAAAATCAATCAGGTGAATCCCCACTTTTTGTACAGGATATGTATTATCTATCCGCCAACATGCCAGGAATTAAATGAATATGTTCTAGTTCAATCTTATAATTAATTATTTAATTTATTTATAACTTACCTCGTGTCCGCATCTTGGATCGCATTGCAGAGCTTTAGTAAGCCTCTGATAGGGCGGAGTTGTATTGGGACACTTTGGCACGGACGCTGGTGGCTCTAGTAAATCACCGTGGGTATCCACGACTGCTGATTTTTTTTTAGATGATTCCTCTTAGATGATGTTTAGTCCGTGTGGCAATTGAAATCAATGTACGTAAGTTATACTGTCGTTGTTTTCTTCAATTTCCCACACAAAAACCGTTATTTTGATAATAAGAAATGACAAAAAATAACAGTTTCTATTCTTATTAGGTTTCCTTCTTTTGTATCACATTGATTTTGCAATTGTGCAGTTGTGGGTTTTTTTGGAGCTTTTTATAGTATTCGAAAAACTGGTTGTTAGCGTTAAATGTGTGTGTGTGTGTGTGTGTGTATGGCGACCGGTAGCGTTTGTTTCCGGTTTCCTGTTTTAACCACCTTCTGGTGACGAATGATAAAGTTAATGCGGTTAGATGCTTTTTTCTTACTTCACTACAATCTAAGAGTATTAAATTCTCATACACCCTGCACCCGGACAGTCATATGTAATAAGACCTTTTGGCGAATTCCTTGTGATATTCTATTTTACTCTATGTCCTGGGTACGATATTGAGTTTTTTTATGTTGACTTTTAACGTATTGTGTTATTGTCTCTGCAATCGTTGCTCCTTGTGGCCGTCTGTGTGTGTTTGTGTGTATTAGATAGATAGATAAATCTTTATGTCTTTGTTGAAAATGTCAACTGCTGCTGTTAAAGCATTTTCCCTTTTTATGGCTTTATTTAATGGCTGAAATGAAATAGAAGAAAACAGTAGAAAATGTTACATATTGAAGTGAAGTCATTAAAGTTTATTTATTTAGTTTGCTTTCTTGCGATGGTGTCTAAGTGCACTCTCATATTAAAGATGAATTCGGTAAGCGAGAATAATGAACAAATTATCTAAATTGAATTTTTATTCACTAGGGATCAGGCAAATGGTAAATAGTTTGTAACAAATCATTTCAAGTTATCACTATTGTAAGGAAGAACTTGTTCAATGACACAACAGCAATGGATATCTTAATTAAGATAGAGTTGGGTCCAATTATTTAACTATCCTCCAAAAGCCTCAAGTTAATACTCGTGTACATAATCGCTATGTCAAAAGTGAAGAATATATTTGCCAGAAACATGTTTGGATACCCTGAGTGAACGATATGGTTCATAATTACAGCATGAATACTCAATAAATTGTAAAATTGTCGACAAAATTGATGAAAAAATTTTCATTTAGTTCAGCACTTGCATATACAAGTTTTCTTTTCTACTATGCCAATCATGCCCAGTGTCGAGCCTAGTCTGCCTATGATTGCAAGATATTTTTATGACAAATTTCGATCTATTTAGTAAAAGTGAAACGATCCCTATTGTGCTTTCAACAGAAATGAGGCGGAACGATAGGACATGGTTAGGTACACGTAGAGTTTTATGAATCAGGAATTTATTTAATATTTTTTGAGATCTCTATGATAGCGAATGTAATCAGTATATCAATCAATTTTATAATAACCTAGGCTCTGTGCCTGTCATTCACTTGGGAATAACCAGATCAATTCGTAAGTTTTCCCTAGCAGCTTACAGCTAATCACCTTCGAGCAGCTGTAACCTACTAAGTTCACAATTAAGATTTCAGTGTTTTTTTATAAAAATGGAACTTTATTATGAAAATATGTTTACAAATGATTCATAGAAAGTATCGCCCATCGTTAGTTACTACTCTCTTCCTTTCTGGCAAAGCTCGAATTCCGTCATAGTAAAACTGTTCATCTTTTGAGGCTATTCACGAATATAGGCATTCTTTAATGTTGTCATATGAGTGGAACTGCTGGTCAGCCAGACCTGGCACACGGAACGGAGCAACTGATAACTGGGCGGCACAATATCTGGCGAATACGGCAGATGGGGTAAAACTTCCCATTTCAACATTTCCAGGTATGTTTTACCAGGCTTGGCCACCTGAGACCGAGCGTTGTCAAGCTGAAGAATCACTTTTTCGTGCCTCTCCGCGTACTGAAGGCGTTTCTCGCGCAGAGCTCGGCTCAATCGCATTAATTGAAGCCGATACCGATCTCCAGTTATAGTTTCGCTTGGCTTCAACAGCTCGTAATAAATAACGCCGACCTGGCCCCACCAAATACAGGTCAGCCAGACCTGGCACACGGAACGGAACAAGTGATAATCGGACGGCGCAATATCTGAAGAATATGGCGGATGGGATAAAACTTCCCATTTCAACATTTCCAGGTAGGGTTTAACGGGCTTGGCCACGTGAAGCTGAACGTTGTCAAGCTGAAGAATCACTTTTTCGTTCCTCTCCGCATGTTGTGGACGTTTATTGCGCAGAGCTCGGTTCAATCGCATTAATTGAAGCCGATACCGATCTCCAGTTATAGTTTCGCTTGGCTTCAACAGCATAACCTTCGCAGCGTAAATATTCGGCCGAGGCGACGACGTAGAAGCATGACCGGGCAGCCCATATAGCTTTCTTTTCTTTGGATTTCTGTAATGAATCCATTTTTCATCATCCGTTACAACACAATGAAGAAATCCCTTCCTTTTTTTGTCGCTGAAGCAGTTGTTCATTGGCGAAAACAACACGCTTAACGTCCTTTGGCTTCAACCCATAAGGAACCCAACTTCATTGCTCTTGAATCATTTCCAAAGCATGCAATCGCATGGAAATGGTTTGCTTGAATGGTAACTAACATTGCTTGAAATGGTAACTCCTAATAGTGAAGTAAGCTCTAGTTGCATTTGGCACGGATCCCCATCAGGCAATGCCGTCCATTCATTATCTTCGAAGGCTTTCCGTCTTCCTTCACGCGAACGGTCATCAACATCAAAATCAAGCTTTCGATGAGCTTCAGTCGATTGAAAGAAGAAAATCAATGCTTCCCGCATAAGACGATTGTTTGGCACAAAATCATACAAATTTATGCAACCAAAAGTATATGGCGTCAAAAAAATCACTATTGTGTCGAGGCGGTATGTTTACCATATGATTAAGCTTAGCTCATGATATTTAGGTTATGGCAGAATCGACTAGCACTTACAGCTGGCGCCATCTATTGGCAAACAGCGGGAGCTTAGTTGTGCGTCTAATAGAAATATAGGGTAATACGTTGAGTGTTTTCAAAACAACCGATCCGGCAAGGCAGTCAGCTGGTAATTACCGGTCACCTAAAATGTTATTTATTTAGAGAAGGTGTGCCATTTACGAATATGGATTGTTTAACAACCGAAGAACCTGTAAAAATATCTAGAACTTACCACAAAAGTGGTGGTCCAAACGTGGGCTTTCAATTGAACAAAATTTTCTCATTGAAGCCCATTTCTCACTCGGCGGTTACATTAACAGGCAAAACTGCCGCATTTTGAGCTTGGAGAACCCAAAAGTGATTGTGGAAAAGTTATTGCATTCGAAAAAAGTGAAAAAAGTGAGTGTAAGTGTTTGGGTCACATTATGGTCTGAAAATGTCATTGGGCCGTTCTTTGTTCGAAAACGACGCTGAAGGAACCGTTATCGTCAATTTAGCATGCTATGACCGTATGATAACCAACTTGTTTTGGCCTGCAATTGAAGATTATGAACTGGATGATATGTTCGAATCCCACGAGCCCCACAATATAACCGATTTTGATTTTATTGCATGGAATGTTTTCACGTTTTGTGTGACGTCAATTAGCCACCAAGATCATTCAATTTGACGCCGTTCGACCTTTTTTTGTGGGACTACGTCAAAGACCGTATTTAAGTAGATAATCCCCAAACATTGGAGAATTTTGAAACCAGCATTTGTCAAGTTGTCGCAGAGATACTGCCGGAAACGTGTGAAAAAGTGATCGAAAACAACCTCAAAATATCAACTGCTACGGTCAATCCAGATATGATCCAAGGCCCAAGTATTATGTAAAAGCTATAATAATATAATAATAATACGATGACAATAATTTTTTACTCAACAAATTTCAAGAGAGAGAATACCAGGAGAAAAACATCACTTGTTGAGTTACGATTTAAATAGAGGTTAACTTTTCCTTATCAAAAATCATTCAATATCAAATATTACGATATTCAAAATATTACGATGTTCAAAACTTCCGCATATGGAGCTCGGATAACCTAGGAGTGAATGTGGAAAAGCCATTGTATTCGAAAAAAAGTGACTGTTTGGTGCGCATTATGATCTGAAGGTGTCATTGGGTCGTATTTTTAATTTTCGAAAACTACCTCAAAAGAATCCACTGCTGCAACCAATCCAGAGGCGGTCATTTAAATGACAACGTATTTCGTACATAATGGAAATGTTCAAGCATTATAATGAAATAAAAGTTTCATTGAAATCATAGCTTTATGTGTGTGTCTTATTTAACTTTTCTTTTGCAGCCGAAAAATGGATAGAAAATTGAGCATACCTTAAAAAATATATTATTTAGTGGACATTCTATACTACTTTCCATACATTTTGCATCGAGACTTTAGCCATTT
>JAHXMU010013226.1:0-13038 GCA_019455685.1 Philornis downsi
TCCTGTACTGAAAATATTGAAAAACAGACTTAGGCTGTTATGGGTTGGGGCCACAGATATTATGCATGGGAAAAGGGCATTTCCGCACCTATACTTATCTTGCAACGTACTTTTACGATATATTTGATACTGCATAATCCATAATCCATAATTAAGGTGGTGGGTTTATAAACTTCAGCCAAATACAATATTTGTTGCGTGTCCAACATTGCGACTATTCAGTTGTTTTTCTTGGAAACAATGCTCGCACATCTTATCGCCATAGTCAAATAAAATTAAGTGGAAAATGATATTCTTTTAAATTCAACACCTTATAAAATGTCGCATGAACAATTTTTACGATTCGCTATTAACTTCCACTTGTGTTCTTGAAATTTTAGTTCCAAAATTCCTACGAAGAGGATACTAAGCAACAAACACTTTGGCACAAACGCTTAGTCGAAGAGAACATTTGAATAACCCCTAAAACCAACCAATAACATCCGTACGCCATCCCCGCTTTTCCTAGACTGAATGTAATAAATTAAAAAGTTTCTTTTCTTACGTTACTTTCAAGTGCGATTTAGATTTGAACAACAACGAAATCATCTCTAACAGCCCAGCGTCATTATCATGCGAAAAGTATCTTATTTCACAGCTGAAAGAATTTAAGCTGTTTTGTGAAAGCAACAAATTTCGACGTAAAACTTTGTCTTGTTGCAGCGTCGAAAGAAAAAAAATACAATTATTAACTGTATTCCATTCTTAAAATCTATTTGGCAAAATTTGTTATTAATAAATTCTGAAAAAGTAAAATGAAATTTCATTGTGTTGCAATGTAATTGTTAGGAAATGATTTTTATTAATAGGCAAACTCATAGACGATGAAAGAAATGGATAACAAAAGGATATTGCCTGGAGAAAATTGATATAAGGATATTGCTATGAATGCGTAAATCCTGATGCAAAGGTAGAGACATCCTTATTTATAACAATTTGTAAATCTTCAGCAAAATGTGTTTGGTATAAACCTTCAAGAAATTTCTGAATTTGATTAGTGACATAAATTGTTGTCAACAATTAGAAAAATAATTGGAATAAGCAAGCCTCTATTAATACCTTTAATACGAATAACATATTTAAACCACATCGAGACAAATTCATATACGAGTACTTCATAATTTAATTGTAAATTCAGTGAACTTTAGATCGCAACAAGCATTTTCCCAAATGAAAATTTGAGAATGAATATTGACTCTATGCCCCACTTCTCCTACCTCATCCTATAAAAATTTATCGATTTAATGAAATTCAATCTTCATCTGTAATTTCTAAGCGAATGTTGTTTTCTTAGTGTGCGGTAATTATGAATTTATTAAAAAAATATGCCCACGAGATCTCTTCCATTCTACAAGGTGGCACACCAACTGTGCTACAATACGAAATTCAAGTAACTTTTTTTTAACAAATGTATCTCATTTTTAGTTTTATTATTATTATTTTTTTTTTTTTTCATTGTATATTTTCATTGTATTTTATATAACCACTTGTTTTTTAGATGATAAAGCGTAAATGACCTCCATGCTCATACACGCATATGCGACAACTGATCAGAAAATTATTCATGCGGAATCGCCTCAATTATTGTTTTAATGGACTGTTTCAATCCAATTAGACTCCTTGGTTTCGTTTCGTAAACCTTTTGTTTGACGTAATCCCATAGATAAGTCTGGTCCATGCAGGTCAGGGCAATTGCTCCATCTTGCTTGAACCAAATGCTGTTGAAACGGATACATCTTCGGCGCAGTTCTATGTAAAAAACTCCTTCAACATCTTTAAACAACGGTCCCCATTGACAATTACTGTTACACCGTAGCAAAATTCGTGCGTCGCCCTGTATTTTCCACAGCATATTTCTCTCGAAGACAATCGGAATTGATTTATATTCGGCCCCGCATGGCAAGACGGGTATAATAATATTTACGGTGATATCATTATTATTATTCGCTGCGAACTCATCCACCACTCTGTCGTTTACATAGGGCACCAAACGTGTACCTATAGATTATTTCTTCGTCGAAACAAATAACTTTCTTTTGTCCTCGTCTTATGATAAGACCGTCGAAAAACATAATTTTCTTTTGTCCTCGTCTTATGGTAAGACTCATTTTTGTTGATTCCTTCCCAATGCTTGAGAAGGCTGCAGTAACATCTCGCTGTTCTCTGCCAATAATGTACATATCATCGTCGTACGCAGATAGCGGTCGTATTAACTGTAGCTTCCCTCATGATCATCGTAAACAATATGTTGGAGAGGTCACACGATTGCCGGTTTGTCGTTAGTCTAAAATGGTGTTTGGTGTACAAAGCCTGTTCCTATTGGCATTGACTTTGTGTTTGTAGCATGATTCGTGCGCCACTCTAAACAACTCGTTTTTTATTGCCTATTTTACTAATCGAATAATTAATTAATATTATTTCGGGTGGCGCATACTTTAAGTTGTTTTGCTTTTTATTGTTCAATTTCCGGTAATTTTTTGATAGAATTTGAACTTACAATAAAAGTTTATGGATATGGAGCATAATAATTTAAAAAGAATTATTTCGGTTACAATTTCTAACAAAGAAATTTCGAAAATTACGAAAAACCCTCTTAAAGTGACTGAAAGAACAGAACGTATTAATTTCATTATATTCAAAATGCCTAACAAATAGTATACAGGAAGCGAACAAAAGTGATTCCACTTTCAAGTCATTTCAAAAATCAACTTTTCTCAAAATAGTTTTTTGTCAGTGTAGAAAATCCATCCAAACAATATAGTTTAAATTCTTTGGATTTCAAAATATGTTAATACAAACTAATTAAAAGCCACAACAAAAATTCTTTGCACGTACTAATCATGGGAGTACGATGAACCGCCACAAACCGTAGCCGTCTGCCCAGACGAAATTGTTATGGGTGGTCTCCACACATTGTCAACATTGCCATCACAATAAAGTCAATGACTTTATGAAATCGAAATAAGTAATTATTTAATTTTTTTTCCTATTTTGTTATTTGTATAAACATTAACCGTTTAGTTCACGTAATAGTGCACAAAGAAAAGCAAAGTACACAACAACAAAAATAAGCATAAAAGTCACAAAAGACACACTTACCCATTAAAAATGTTGCTAACAAAACGGCTTTCTTAAGATGTTGCGGCAACATGTTGACTGCTGATGACGATGTTGATGACGATGGTAATGATAATGACAACGTCGATGATGTGTTCCACAAAATGATTTTCTTTTTGTTGTTGTCGTTTTTGGTTTTTTTTATTGTTACGAAAATTTCAAATTATTTTGAATACACAAAGGCAGCTAAAATCAGACAAGAAAAAAAGGAGACACATTACAACTCGCCGGATTTGGATCAAACTCGGAATGTGGTTATACCATACATAAAAAAAACTTCAATACATGTATCAGTGAGAAGAAAAAAAAAGCATAACAAATCGTACAACGAAATTACACAATTATTTTTATAAAATTCATGTCTATCGTGTACGAGAGAGTGAAAAAAATAAAACTTTCACATTATTATCAAGTCTTATTGTTATGTTCAAATTTCAAATACGGTTCAAAAACAGGCGAACACATAAATGTTAATTTCATCATTTCATTTTTCTTAAAACAATTTTCACTTTATCATAATCACTACCCATTGTGTCAATCACCCACTGAATCAATACGCGCAGCAAGTACTTTCTATTCTATAATGCAATCAAATGAACTCAAATTTGACAATGAAAGCAGTAAATTCGGAATTAAGACAAAAGACCAGGAACATATATGATATATTTACAATGCTGTATATAATATATAATATAATCAAAATGTTCCAATTTATTAACAATTAGCAGAAGCGCGCTACTTCGGACTCAGACGTTTTTTATATTACGAAATTAAATTTTGCGCCACAGTTGAACTAAAAATGACTTGCATTGCAAACCTTTAACAATCTGTCAAATTTTTAATACAATAATTTGGACTTGATAAACCTTCTATTAGACGTAATCTTGAAGGCCACACAAATTCTATATACCTTGTATATTTCAAATTATACAGATAGATAGTGAAAAGCAAGGCCTTCACTTTCCATTGCACACAGAAAGGCTCCTCTAATCCCAATATTTAGAAACAATCATGCTGAATATTACAAACTTGTTGTGAATTGAATTAACGTCTTCGTAGCGCGGTGTTTTAAATTCGATTTATATCTCTGAAGCCTATTCTAGTTAGTCTGACTGACCAGATATTCACACAAATCCTGGATAAGTGCTCGAGAAAAACGATTCGACACATATGACCCTTTCATCGACTATAAAAATGCCCTCCGCAATCCAATACCCCAAAAATTGTACTAGGCCATGATCGAATTTATTAGTCCAATGAAGTTTATACAGCTTTGTAGGATGAAATTAACCGACACGAAGTGTTCATTAAAGCTAGAGAGCCTTTTTACACCAAACACCATTTTAGGCTAACGACAAACCGGCAATCGTGTGACCTCTCCAACATATTGTTTACGATGATCATGAGGGAAGCTACAGTTAATACGAACGCTATCTGCGTACGACGATGATATGTACATTATTGGCAGAAAACAGCGAGATGTTACTGCAGCCTTCCCAAACATTGGGAAGGAATCAACAAAAAAGGGTCTTACCATAAGACGAGGACAAAAGAAAGTTATCTGTTTCGACAAAGAAACAATTTACACGTTTGGTACTCGATGTAAACGACAGAGTGGTAGATGAGTTCGCAGCGAATAATATTAATGGTATCACCGTGAATATTATTACACCCGTCTTGCTATGCGGGGCCGCAGATAAATAAATTCTGATTGTCTTCGAGAGAAATATGCTCTGGAAAATACAGGATAGCGCACGAATTTCACTACCGTGTAACAGTAACTGTCAATGGGGGCCGTTATTTAAAGATGTTAAAGGAGTTATTTTTACCTATAACTGCCCCGAAGATGTATCCGTTTCAACAGCATTTGGTTCCGACATGATAAAGCAACTGTACACACAGTCAGACCGGTTATGGCAGAGCTCCAACGAAAATTCCCCAACAAATTGATATCCAGAAACTCTACTTTTCGCTGGCCCCCAAAGCCACCTGATCAGACTTTTTTTTGTATGAGATGATGTCAAGTAAGAGGTGTACAAAATGAAATTGATGGAATTTATCTAAATTGAAGCAATCTATTAAAACAATAATTAATAATCAATAAGTTCCGAGAGGCTTTACGAAATTATTGGGATGGCAAGAAATAATTTAGTTTTTGTTACTCAAAGTGAATTTAAATTTTTTTATTTAAATCAGGACCCGTAACCGAAACAAAATCAAATCCGAAAATAGCTTTCATTTTTTTTCAGTTTTTGGAATCTAAATCAAAAATATATATGTATACTATAATTTTTATTCAGATTCCTACAATCGAATCAAAATTGCAGCAAATTTTCATACAATCAAAACGAAACTACAAGCAATTTTGAATTTGATTCTCACATCCTAAACGAAATTAGGAACAATTTTAATTCTGATTCAGTTTATGAACCGTTTTGTTTGTATTTCATTTGAAAATGATCGTTTCAAAAACAAATTTTTTGAGTAACTGCAAAAATTGCCGAGAAACTGGTATCGCAAATTTAGAAAATAAATTATTTGATCCATTTTTATTTTGCGCAGTTTGCCGCCAGGTATTTTTCCCTGCTAGTAGGCGAAACTCCATTTCGTTTCAGGTCTGATACACATTAAAAAACGAAATGTCATTAAACTATATTTTCGTTTTTCAAAATATCTCTTTCATTATGTTTCGGCAAAGAAATAGAATCAATATAAGTTTTTAATTTTGTTTTAGCTAAAAAACGAATCAATACTCGCATATGAAGTGAGTTATAGTTAAGAATATGAATCAGAAACAAATTTCTTATGTACTTTAAATAAATTTACAATATCAAAACTGAAACGAAATTGAATTTACGTTAAGGTCCATGATTTAAATAATTCATTTTAATCTACAATGTAAGTCCCGTTTCATTCAATGATCTTTTGCCATCATTCACGAAACTTTTTGACCTTTGATTGAATAGAATGTTTAATCGATTATTACCAGCAAAATACTGGAATAACTATTGTTTTCGGTTCTCATCTGTATTGAAGAATTTTCCATTCAAAAAAACTTTGCTGACTCTGGAATAAATGCAAATACGAAGGTGCCAAATTAGGGCCATAAGGAGGATATAGCATCTTCTCATATCCAAGCTCTAATATTTTTTAAGGAGTCTCCAAAGATGTGTCAGTCCTAGCGTTGTCGTGGTGGATAATCACGCTTCTGTGATTTACTAATTTAGGTCTTTTATTCTTTCAGAGCTTCGTAAATTTTTAACAATAAACTTCAGAAGAAACTTCAGAAAGTGATTTGGTTCCTGGGAAACCATTTAAAGTAAAGCGCTCACTTAAAATCGCACCAATTTTCTGGTGCAATTCAGATTTAGACGAAGTTTGAGCGCGTTCACCTTGCTCGCACCAGCACCGCTTTTGGTTGGCATTCTAACTAAAAATCCAATTTTCATTTCCAGTGGAAATGCGCTTGAAAAAGAGATCATTTTAGTTGAGTTTAAGCAATAAATCCAAAGTGTTGTTAAGCGCACGCGGTACCAAAAAATCGAAATATTTTACTACCCCATGCCGTTTCAATGGTTTTAAATGGTCCTGTGCAACATTTTCTGCTTCTCTGTAGCTTCTTAGACAAAAACGTGTTAGACTGCTCCGATAACGACTTTGATTTTGTACATCAACCTCATTTTATTTGGAAAAAAAACTAAAATTACTTTCATGCCAGTCCTATATAATTTAGCTTCTTTTGTAGTGCATTAATTCAGAACAAAACTGCTACGCTCCTTCTAGTATTCCGCATCAAACGCATAAGGAGGTTGTGTGAGGACAGTCCACCTGATTGAAATTTCTAAACTGATTTAAATTAACCTTGATTTGTTGGGAATTTGAACTCACATCCATTGATTGATAGCCTCGCATGCCACCTTTCTATTTTACCTGATATTAAAATATGGCAACATCTAAAAACTTTGTTCCAGTATGGCAATGGAGACACCGCCAGGCTTCATCTAGTATTCCTCACCAATGCAAAAGGAGGTTATGTAAAGATAGTCCACCTGATTGAAATTTCTATGTTGATTCAAATTTTCTTTGATGTGTTGGGAATTTGAACTCACATCGCATTGATTGATAGCCTCACATGCTTCCCTTTATTTTACTTGACATTAAAATGTGGCAATGTGCAAAAACATTTGTTCTAGTATGGCAGTGGAGACACCGCCACGCTTCTTTCGGTATTCCGCACTAACGCCAAATTAGGTTGTGTGAAGGCAATCCACCTGATTGAAATTTCTATATTGATTTAAATTTACTTCGATGTGTTGGAAATTTGAACTCACATCGCATTGATTGATAGCCTCACATGTTAGCCTCTATTTTACCTGACATTAAAATATGGTAACATCTAAAAGCATTGTTCTAGTATGGCAATGGAGACATCTTTTTCGGCATATGGTAAAAAATCTTCAATAAGTTTTCCAAGAGAAGGCCACCAGGGACGAAGCTCATTTCATGGCGCCTCCAGTTGAAAGTTTTTCGTCTTGCTTTCTCAAAGTAGGGAGTGTAGAATGTGTACTTGTAATGAACTCCAGGAACAGTTATCTGTCTATTGGCTTGTCGACATCTGTTTGGTCTGATCTGTGAGATGATTTTTGACATATCTCCACTTAGAAACAACATCTGACTTTTCTTTACTTGTTTTAAACTGGACTAAGTTCCAGTAAATAACTTATTTGAAGTTGGTTATTAATACTAACTTTTTTTTTGTGTCTTTGTTATAAACATTCCATAATATTAAAACCGACTAAATTTGTATAATTTTAAGTGCATATATAGATTGCATTGGGCCAATCAACCTTGTACGCTTTCTTTTCATAACCATAATATAACGAATTCGCATTAAACTACGTCAGCTATAATAATTTCGTAATTTTACTACAATACTATAATTAAAACCGTTTTGTACATCAAAAAAAAAAAATAGAAAATAGCAAAGTCTTGCTTAAATGTCTTAAGTGAAACTGGCTGCATTCAAAATAAAATAATTCGCATTATCTGCGGTTCATTGCATTGCTGCATTTGCGATGTCAAATACGAGTAGCAACTAATGCCATTTGCAACTTTTTATTGGATTTTTTTTTTTTTGCTCTTCTATTGCAATCACTTTGCCCATTTTGAACGTCTAAGCGGAGAGTAGTTGGAAAAAAGCAGTTTAATGGTATTTCAAAACCACATTCCGGCAATTTTACTGAAAATGATTTATTCAGTGGCAGCACGATTTTCTCTCTATTGAAAGAAAGAAAAAAAACTAAAATTGATATGCATTTTTTCTAAAAAAAAAAAACGTAGACATTGCATTTTGAAAGTGGTATAATAAAAATAATAATGACTTCAAAAAGTTTTTGGCCTTTTTTTGCTACAGACAACAATACTTAATATTTCGAAAACAAGTACTTAGTAAATGATTGCTTAATAAAGCCAATAGGTATTTCTTTTAATCCAAAATAGTGAAGGATAATAATAAGTACTTAGGATCAATAAAATCAAGGCTTTATGTTCAATTCGATAAAATATACCATTTACTTTCATCATCCATTTTTGTTTTATGTTATGCAAAAGAAAAGACTTAAGAACATCTATGAGTAGTGGATTATTTCATTAAAAAGTTTCGACAAAATGGAGACCATGGAATCCCTTCTCCGAATGCTATATCACAGGTTATTATTGGTTATTTAAACCAATACAGAAATTTCAGTCAGGTAAACTGACTTACAAATAACTTAATTTAATCTTATTTTATGTTGAAGCAAAAGTGTGAGGCTAATTACTCCGAATTTGTGCTAATTACTCCGAATTAACTCACTACAAAAGAAGCAAAACTGCACCTTATTGAATGTAGTCTTTGGCAAAGAAATTATACAAAGAAATTATACTTTCATTCGCAAGTTGGCTAAATATCTGTTGTGCATTATATTACTTCAATTGAATGAAAGCTATAAATCTTGGAACACATGGGTTAAATTAAATAATTTACGTTGAGGGCACTGTAGGGGGTGAAGTTAACCTGTTCCGTTTTTTGCGATTTTACCAAACAATTCAGCTACCATAATTCACAAGTTAAAAACTGCAGTGGAAAAGTTAAATTTCAATAAATCGATATTCGGTACAACTGTTTAAAAGATATAACGCTAAGAACACGAGGACGGTCTCAAAACTAGCCAAACTGACGTGTAGATGGTGCCAGTATTAAAAAAAATTATTTTGGTGAAAGGTGGCAACATTATAATACATATGTTTCAAGTCTCAAGGCTCCAGGTTGTTTAGTATTTTTTTTTTTTTTTTTTTTTTTTTTTTGGAGCCATCAAAAGTAAACGATCTCAGTCAATTTGTTATGTATTAGTTATATTAGTATTATTAATATTAGTATTATTATAGTTCAATACTTCAATTTGGAAGGTCTCAGTCCAATTAATATTAAAGCTGAGCTACATTCTACTCTAGCTCATTCGTTTACAGTCTGCTCATTCGTTTACGACTGTAAAACATTGGATAGTTTAAACGAAGCCACACGGATTGCCAAGACGAACACCGTAGTGGTCCAACAATTCTGGTGTGCACGCCAGACACGGTTAAGAAAATCAACAAAATTGTATTAGATGATCGTCACCTGAGGGTGCGTGAGCTAGCTAAAATGACAGGCATTCCAAAAATTGCTGTACATCGTATATTGGCCGAAGATTTGAAGATAAGAAAGCGTAGACAAGATGGTTGCCGCACTTAGAGCAAAATCAGCGTCGTAAAGATGTTTCAGTAGAGTGTTTAGCGAGGCTTCACCACAATAAAGCCAAATTTTTGCGTCGATTTATAACGATGGATGAGGCATGGGTCCATCACTTCACATCTGAGGCAAAGGAACACTCAAAACAGTGGACTGAAATGAGGGAATCGTGTCCAAACAAGGCGAAGACGATTCCGGCTGAGATGCGCATAGGATTATTTTTATTGATTTTCTTCGGAAAGGAAAAACCATCAACGGCGAATATTATGCTAATTTATTGCAGCGTTTAGGTGATAAAATTATGAAAAAAGGCCACATTTGGCAAAAAAGAAAGTGTTGTTTCATCAAGACGATGATCCAGTTCACACATCCACTATTGCGATGACCAAAATTAATGAATTAAAATTCGAATTGCTTCATCACGCACCTTATTCGTCAGATTTAGTTTCTCGGACTATTTTCTATTTCCAAATTTAAAAAATGGCTCTATGGTAAAAGATTTGCCAATGAAGATTAGCGAACAATGAAGAGATAGAGTCTGCGGTTGACGCCTATTTTAAGGAGTTTGACAGTTCTTACTAAAAACAAGGTATAGAAGCTATTGAATATCGCTGGAAAAAGTATATAGAGCTAAAAAGATATTATGTTGAAAAATAAAAAAAATGTTTCCCAACTTTTTCATGCCTTCTTGGTTCGGTCGGCTAGTTTTGGGATCACCCTTGTGTAATGGGTTAATTCGCTTATGTGTATGGAGGGCTAGAGAAGAGGCGTTAATTTTTCTAATTCCATCAAGCATTCTAAAGTAATACAACGGATAATAATTTCGGTTACAGCAGTCTACGAATTGGAATTTAACAAATTCCCTTACATCCCTTCAACACGATTGGAACCTATTCTATTTTAAGACTCATTCAACGGAACGTACAGTTTAAGAACAATTCGGAAATTACACATATTTTGAGTAGCATTTGCCAGACATGGCGATCATTCGAATACTCGAAGTGCTCGCCAGACACATCGAGGTGACCGCCGCCCAAATGATAGATGGCAATAACCGGGATTGAACCCACGATCATGCGAACGGCAGTCGCGTGGACTGAACATTGCTCCACAGTCGGTCCAACGATTTAGAAGTTACGATGACAAAATTTAACGAACACGTGCAACTGCTTGAAAGATTTGAAGCTAAAAATGTAATGCAAAAATGTACAGATTAAAGCGGTCATTTGGTGGATTTTTTTTTCAAAGTTTTTCCAGTCACTATAATTTAATATAAGGAGCAATTAATTTAATTTTACATTCTTATTAGTTATTATGGAGGAAAGACTATGAAATCGATTTTTATTTTTGAACTTTACTTTAGCTAACACTTGAATTCAGTGCAATCGAATAGAAGATATGAATCTAAATATATACGAACTAAATCGAACATTTTTATGGGAGGCAACAGAAAGAGCTTAGTTAATCTAGCGATTTTTTTTTTAATTTCGCTTAGAATTGCAAAACAAACCAGAGGACACAAATAATTGTTACTGCAGACTCCGAGTCAGGAGTTGTGAAGAGAAAATTTAATTGAATTGTGTCGAAACAGCTTAGTAGGATTGAGTCGATATAGTTTATTTGCAATCTTCGGCTACGATCTAACAAAATATTAAGTCATGTCAAGTTTTAAGACGATTTGTGACTGTTACCGTGTATACCAGCCAGACAGATGGAGACTACTCTATCGAGTTAAAAGTTATGAAACATATTTGATGAAAAATACTTGGTACTGTGAACGCTTCTTTCTGGATGTTACACTTTCGCGACATCAAATGGTACGGTTAAAGGTGTAAAAATCTGATGATATATTAAGCATTAAATAAAAAGCGTTCGTTTGTTGATAGTTAAATAATACATTCCAATACTTCCCGGGAAATGTATTTTTTTGAATTTAATTTTTTACCGGGAATTTCTTGCGGGAATGCCAGCAAAGTTTGCGAGTCTGAAACTATGAATTTACTTCACAAAAATTAATTGTTTGAATGTTTTCAAAAAACTTGCATGAATAATTGATAGTTTATATCTGTTGAGCAGATTAATTTTCTAACAAAAATCATAAGAGATGTGCTTTTGGAAAGTTTAAGTCAGTGATCTTTTGATAAAATTCCGACTTTTATCTGAACACAAAGGTTTAATCTTTATAAACTATAGAAACATTTAACGAAGTCAAAATCATTTGAAAACAGAAACATTTTGCCCATAAACAAATAAAGTCGGTTTCTTTTCAAAATTCAATTAAAAAACAAATAATTCAAAGAGGTCTAATATTGCATTATATTTATTTCAGTTTACATATTATGTAAAAAAATGTTATTATTTCACAGATTTACAATTTTTTTTTCTTCTAAATTTTGAAAAAACATATTGAAATGACGGCTGATTTTGAACTCATTAAAGTTTAATTTTTAAAATTTTTTTATTTTTAAAAAATGTCTATAAAACAGGCCTGCAAACAAGTTGCAAACTGAAAAGATTTTGAGTCGAACTGAATTGCTTTTTTCATCTGTGAATCAAAATATAAAACCAAACCTTTTTCAATAAAAAAAAGTGACAATCAAATGATCATATTTCATGACTTGTTAAGTCGATTAAGCTATATCACTAAGTCTGGCTGGCTTGCTGGCTGGTAAACACAGTAAATGTCGTAAATATTTATGAAACTTCCTTAAACTCAGAAATATTTTATATTAGGATTGGATTTTCCGAAATGCAATATTTAGCTAGTAACCCCCAATTCGCATGCTGCAGAGACCTATATTTGTGGTCATTCTATTTCTCTAGAATCTTTATATATATAATTCTACTGTACGGGCGTTGTCAGTGAACTCCTCCTAAACGGCTGGACCGCTTTGCTTAAATTTTTGTATATGCGTCTGGGTGGTGCCCGGGATGGTTTAGATTTACAATTCGGTCCAATTGGACAAAGGGGCGTGGTACCTCCCATACGAACAAAAAATTAAAAATCAATTATTTTTGCTCCTGCTTACGGTATTTGAACAAAATTTGGTGCGTAGGTTTGGTGTACATATCTTAAGTGCTACTGCAAATATGGGCGGGATTGGACAATGGGG
>JAHXMU010013228.1:0-12848 GCA_019455685.1 Philornis downsi
CGTAAAACTCAAAAATTGAAAGGTGTATTTAAACTTTAGTCCCTGACTGTATATACATAAAGCACCAAAGGACAATTTTGGCAATGTTTTAAAAAAATGCTTTGGACAATAACTCATGCAGACAATGGCATAAACATTTTGTTTTTCTTTTGATGCTGCTGTTTCGGACTTTCATTTCTCACATGTCTGCTTATTCATATGCTCAGTGTCTGAGGCTTGAACAATTTTTTAAACTGTGCTCCCAGAAAAAAGGATAACAAAATATTATGGAATACAGATGTATACATAAATCCCATTAAAATGTAAATGTAAAGGATATAATAGGATAGGATATACATATATATTCAAAGATA
The DNA here is from genome assembly GCA_019455685.1 of Philornis downsi. Taxonomy (NCBI): domain Eukaryota; kingdom Metazoa; phylum Arthropoda; class Insecta; order Diptera; family Muscidae; genus Philornis; species Philornis downsi. The sequence goes on from JAHXMU010013228.1 coordinate 354, forward strand.
TATACGATGATATGTTACCCAAAAAAACTCTTCTTACACGTACAAAGACTTGCACCTCTATAGAAGGGCGTTCAGTTCGATGGATCACATTTGCTCCTGGCAAAATTAAGTTGTAAAATAAATACTGCAACATAAAGCTATACAAACAGATATAGAAATATCATTTTGATCTGCATGAAAGCTATTAAGATGTAGTGATAAGCTTGCTTACCATACACAAAGACCCTTTAGGGTGATGGCTTCACAGGACGTGAAATAACGTTGTCTCTAAACCGTGGTAAACACATTCTGTTACATGTCGACGCTTTGTGCGGGCAATTTTTCAACATTTCATTGCGATTGTATGAAGGTAATGTTGTCTAATAAATTAAATTAATTTGCATTTGGACACTGTATTACAAAAGTCATTATCAATCCAATCACGCAGCTAATAAACATTAATACAGACGTTGTAAATTTGCCACCATTCGATCACATGCTGCTAAAAAGTAATCAAAGACGTTAAAATGGTATCCGAATATTTAATTACAATTAATCAATTAAACAATCAATTATAATGCCAATGTTTTCAATATTTTTTACTCTTGACACATTAAATAAAATCAGTACCTCTTTAGCAATGAAAGACCATACCGGTACATGATTTGTTCTCTCCTACCAAAATGCCCGAATCGACAAAAAATGTGAAGCCATGGTTAAATTTGGAGTCTCCTCGGAAAGCCTTTGCGAAAGGACACTAAGTTATATGAAATCTTTAATGAAAATAGATGAAGATGTTACTGTATCGGTTTTGAATCAAGTGGGGGTTTAGAGAGCGCAGAGTACACGGAGGTTTAACGTGAGTCTCGCTGTGAAGGCCTTGCCCACGGTGTCCGACACACTGGGCATATTACAACTGGGCATATTACACCTGGGATATCCAAGTTGAATTGAACTGACAATTTTGTGAGCATGCTATCGCAATTCTCCGCCCTTTCTTCCAGTCAGAAGATACCAAATTGGTAGTACGGAACATAATCCCCATTGGCGGAGGTACTACCTCTGCTACTGTATGGGTCTAAAGCACCCGGTTACAAAGCAACTCCACATTCAAGCACAAAGTCTCTATCAGCGATTTTGGTATGAATCGCAACCCGCGTGATGCTCCCACTAGGGTTCCTACAGCAAATGATCAGGCGGGAACTCAGTTTCGGGGCCTTCTGATCCCCACGCTAACGGCCAAATTTAGCGATTGGAGTAGCGTAGAAAAGCAAAAGCAAAACTACTACCAAATTGTAATTTATACCCCATACTTTACGGGATTGGTCGCCCTGCTGCAAAAGAGTACAGACTGGACATTTTTACATACCTGCAGGTGCAGAGACCCTAGATGTATGGAACGTTCGGTACTACATTGCAAGGATGCAGTATCCTTACCGGTGGCACATGGGGAAAACTCCACACCCCTTTCGTTCGGTGACGGTGAGCGGCAACCAAGAAATACAGGCATAGGAAAAACCCATGGCTGTCCGAGAGATCAAAAAGATACATATAACAGGGCATGGACCCGAGACCTGCCCGTGTGTATCAGTATCACCCTCGGTACCCGACAAAGCCTCTGGTCAAACTCCGCGGCTAACCTGCTCCCAGTTTCAACCCCTGGCGATCCAGCGAGTGGTGCCCCTGCACACGAGCAGCAGCTGCCGCCTATCAAGCTGAAGGAGATTGTGGGATCAGCATGATCCGAACAGTCTCGCAGCCGCTCAATCTCCAGGTCAGACTAACTTGACAAGGTCAGCAGACTCACTTCCCACAACTGCGCCGTAGTAGTCCTACGCCGAGCTAAAGCTCTGGAAGTAAATACCGTTGCTCTGTCCCTGGGTAGAAAGCATGTTGCTAGCTATCCAGTCATCCCCTAACCTAGTTATCGGTTATCCCTGAAGGTCCCTTATAACTGCACATAAGATCTTCGACTTGTGCACCACAATTGCACGACTCGCAATCGGACAATATTGGCATCATTAGTCCAAAACAATGCTCTGGAAGCAAACACCGTTGCCCTGGGTGGAGAGCATGTTGCTGGCTATCCAATCATCCCCTGACCTAGTTATCGCTTATCCCTGAAGGTCACTTATATCAGCACATAAAGTCTTCGACTTTTGCACCACAATTGCACGACTCGCGATCGGACAACATTAGCATCATTAGTCCAAAACAATGCTATGCTATTGCAACCTTCTCAACAATTAAAATCGAATCAACAAAACTAAATTTGTCTGTTAGCGGGTTCAAAAGTTTCCAATTTGTGATAGGTTTCCAAAAAATAGACTCAAAATATGCACGGTAGAACATAAAAGCGTCGCCTAATTAAAAGGAAGTAAACTTATGTCACAACGAATCGGTTGCTTGACCTAGAGATAGTGTCAGTCTTACAATACGAGAACAATCACTAACAAGAAACTAACGCTATCGATGCTGTGCATTCTCAATGCGACGATAACAACAGCATGTATGAATTACAAAAATGACGTCGAACGGGCATCTGATTAAAAAAAAAAAACGAAAGCAGAGCAATGATTAGAATAAGTTAGTGTTTGAAAAGAAAACGACAACGACGCAAGTCAGCTGGCGCTAATCAAAATTTTGTGTTTTGTTTATTTTGATATTTGTAAGTGAAATTTGTGCGGTGTTTGAACATTACACATCTGAAAAGTTCATATGCTAATTAATCACATCCAATTTGAGCTGCTGAAAATCATTCAAAATATGGAATAAAATAAGAGAAACATGATGTCGATCTTAATTGTTTAAAACTCAAATAAAATATGAATGCTATAAATAATCGATTAGTGAAATCAACTACATAATATTGCAGTTTGTGTAATGCTAAATAAATTGACGCAGTGATATCTCGCAAAATTTGAATGCATCGTGTTAACTCTTGGTATGTTTTCTGACAGAAGACAATGTAGTGCTAAATAATATTAATACAAAAGTTTCGTCTAAGCCTAAGTAAGAACAGACGTTTCAAAATTGAAAGGCTTATTGTTTCTTAAAATTTGATCAGTGGGATTGTGTATGAATTTTAAGTCTTTGTCTTTTTCCAATGCTAAATTCGTATTTAAATCACTAAATACTATTAAGAGCTTTAAATAGCATGTGAGCATAGCATGGGGGAGGGGGCTCACTATCCTGTATATATTTGGGATCCTTTTACTTAAAATCTATGTTAACATTGAGAATTATTATATTTGTTTTAGTAGTAGTTGATGTTTAAGACCAAAATAGTTTTAATAACTAGTATCAGAAATACTTGATATCTCAACAACTACAAGAGATGTAAGCTAATAACACCCTTGATATTTGTCATTACCCAAAAAGTAATCCATAATTGAAGTGAGTTAAAACGTAATCAAAACCAATTCCAAATTGCATCAATTACATCATATGCCAACAATTGAAACAGACTCGAAGAAACTAAATACTTTTCTGAAATCTGACAGTCATTGTTCCAACTTCTACGATGTTAATAAAAGATATCTGTCATTTATTTTCTTTTAATTAAGTAGAAGAACAGCGTTGTTGTTGGCACAGGAAGATCGGCTCTTAGCTAATTTGGATGTAAGGAAATCGGCTCTTAGCTAACTTGGATGTAAGGAGCCAAATTAGCTAAAAGCCATTTTCTGTGGCAACAATAACGCTGTTCCTCCGCGTAATTAAAAGAAAATAAATGCCAGATATCTTTTATTAACATCGTAGAAGTTGGAACAATGATAATGCAACGTAAACGTTGCTTTTCAGATATCCCCACAAAAAGAAGTCCGGAGCAGTCAAATCAGTCTACCGTGAAGGCCAACCAACATTAGCATTTCTTGAAATAACTTGTTGTGGAAAGGGATCGCGCAGTAATTCCATTGTAATCCTGGCTGTATGCGATGTGACACCGTCTTGTTGATACCACATGTTAATCAAGCCCAAAGCATGCAGTTGTGGCGTTAAAAAGTTTTCAATCATATCACGATATCGCTCCCCATTGACAGTTACCGTTACGCCGTTTTCAGTTTCAAAGAAGTTAGGTCCAGTGATTCCTCCATACCAAATTGCATACCAGACTGTCATTTTCAATGGATGCAACGGTAACTGATGAATAATTTGATGGTTTTCCATTGCCCTGAACCAACTATTTTGTTTATTCACATATTCATTCAAATGAAAATGTGCCTCGTCACTCATTATGATTTTTTCATGAAAATCGGGGTTGTCATGGGCGAGCTGTAACATCCTATTGGCATATGTACAGCGGTGTAAATGGTCTTGTGGAAGAAGCTGTTGTGTCAACTGAATCTTAAATGGAAACAAATGCAAATCCTTGTGCAAAATTGTGGCCAAAGTTGTTGTTTGAAGACCAAACTTCTGAGCACAGCGTCGATGTGAGGTTGATAGAATGTTTTGAACACTTTCTTGAGCAGCAGTAATATTTTCAGCCAATCTTGCAGTATGTTGTGGCCCATGCTTGGCCCTATCAGCTACAGACCCTCTTTCTTCGAAATTATTCACTACACGGTAAATAGTGCGTCTTGTTGGCACGTTGTTTGTCCCAAAAATTTCACATAACCTTCTCAACGTCACAGTAATCCATGATTGATTTTGATGAAATGTTTTAACGATTAAAACACGTTGGTTTATCGAATATTATTCCATAATAAATTTGCCACGTCTCAACTTCACGACTGCCAAATATGAATTGTCAAGACTAATGTTTACCAAACAAAGTTGTCCCGACGGACACCCTGTACAAATTTAATACATTAAATACTATTATCTATATAAATATGAACTTCGAGTAAAAGATTATTTCTGTAAGAAAAAAAGTAAGATTTTCTAAACTCCCAATCTTGCTGCAATCAAATGGAAGACATGCAATTTTTTTTTTTTATTTCTATCATTGTTACAAAATTTAAAATATAATTAATATTTACAATGTTTGAAGTTTTACATTAAGTATTACAGCAAGTTAAGACTAATATTTCAACATGAAAACATACAAATTATTCTAAAGATAGAGAAAAACCTTCTAAAAGGAAAATAAACTTTAAGCCAGCCTATTCTATTAGCTTCGATGCAAGCTAATGAATGGGGTTAATTATATAAATTCCTTATTGACTCGTGTATTGAAGATCTACATTTATCTTCGAAGCTTTGAGTTAGACTGTGGAAAGTGGTATCAAGATATTCGATTTTACAATGGTTATGTACCATTTATGTAGGGTATCTTTTAGCTAATTAAAAACCACTTTGAATTTAGTTTACTAAAATTCAATTACAGCAATTTCCGCAGCTATTATAAGTATGTATGCCCAATTCCGTAATAATTTGAAAACTGTATTAAAACAACCCTTTTCGTTTTTTGGTTTTTTCTTTATTTTTCGAATAATCAGTATGGAAAGAGACCATCTTTTTCAGTGATTGCTTTCAGGAGGTTTCATTGTACAATTGGTGTTGCCAAATATGGTTATTTCCATACTAAAATTTTTCCATGCAAGCCATTAATATTCAAAAATGTTTAAATACATACTATTAAAAAAGTTTTCGGATGCTACTGCATAAAACTACATGTGAGCAAAAACGTAGTCTCTTTTGGCACTGGTTTTATCTTAAAATTGTTGTTGAATATGCAATGTTCGTCCAAGAGAATTTCTACAATGAGTGTTCCTTCTTTCCTTTCCGCTAAACCGGATATATGGGAAAAGTTAGAAAAACCTCGGACAACAAAAATGATAATATTATGAGCTAAAACAAAAAAAAACTCTAAAACGGTCAATCATCAAAATTTTTAACTCTAATGGAGACTTATCCCCAATGAGAATATCGATTTGAAAGCAACAAATTTTCAGAAAATTACTAAAATAAAAAAGCGATTAAAATAAAACTAAATTACATCTCGGAAACGAAGCATCAAATTATAAAATTGTTCTATATTTTAGTTATATTTTATGCTTAGCGGTTTTATTAATTTAGCGATTTTTTATTTTAGAAATTTTTTGTTAAAAAATTGAAATAACCACATAACAATAGACCCAAAAGAAGCAAAAGTGTCAATATTTGGACAATTGGACGCTTTGTTTCCGAGGTATGAAATCATTTGTGTTTCAACCATATTTTTTTTTATTATTGCTACTTTATAATAATTTTTGGCATCATGTGAAAAGCATTCCCATCACCTTAAGGATCCCCAAAAATTAAGTTCTTTTCGTAATTGTACGCCAGATTTCCGAGATATGAGAATGATATTAATCTTTCAATTTTTTCCTATATTAGTATTCCTCTTCTAACCTTGTCCTTGAAAAGTATTCGAAGGCAGTTTGCTGTTTTCAAATATCTCCTAAATTGACTTCAACACTTGCAGGCATCCTCTTCAACAAAGAGAGGATGAAAAAGGCACATAATTCATGTGTTGTAAAGTAAAATTAAATAAAAACCTTCAAAAATACTCTTAATGCACAAAACCAAATACGACGATATGAAGATATAAAATGGTTGGGTAGACTAATCTTTCATTTTAGCTGACGAATCACATGATTTTTATAAACTTAAGATCATGCTGACTTTTTCAATCTTTTTTGAATAAATCGAAACATCTACTATAAGCCGCTAATTAGAAATGTATCAACTATTCTACACTCTAAATTACCTGCCAATGTAAGGGCATCTCCAGTAACATTTTTTCGACCTAGGTATTGTTATTTAACGAGCATTCTTAAACAATTTCGACATTTCTATAGGCCAATTATTATTATGGCTGTTAAATTAACGTATGCATTTTTCGCACAAAGCTTGGTGAAATAAACTTTTTTTTTAACTGTGTAATTAATCGTGTTTACGCTCTATTCCACGAATTTTCCATGAAACTCTTTTCAACGTTTTTTCCATTAGTTTAAGTTCAAGCCTTTCTTTTCTATGCCACCAAGTATTTTTCAGAATCCATTAAAGTACCAACGATTCCCTCGACAATCAACTTTGTTAGCGGGAAATCTTTCCATTTAAATGGAAAATGAAATAAATGGAAAATGAAAAAAGTTATTAAATAATATATACGAAAAAAAATTAATAAATGGAAAACTATTTCTTAAACTGATAAAAGTATTTGTCAGTTTGTCTTTGCATGCTGTTGCATTGGCTGGGATTCGCACATTTTAAATCTTATACAGCTGGCATCAAAAGTGAGTGCACGATTATTTCGTTTATTCCCACATAAACGTCATACCTGAATTGTTTTAATATATTAGATATATTTTTCTACGATATCTGTCTTGTTTCTTTGCGATATCTGGTGGTATCTGAGACGAGTATTGTAGTTTATGTAAATTTAATTCTGTTTTGTTTTTTTAGGATTAAAGGATCAGGTCATTTCTTCGCGCTCTTTTAGAGGGTCATTACATTTTTGTGTTACATAGATATTGATCACATATAAGGTGCCCTTTTGCAATCGGAAGTACAAATTCGGTTTATCAATTTCTATGATTCCACAGTGAATGTAGTCTTTTTTTTATCATATATCCATCAAACGATTTGGCTCATTTTGGTCTTAAATTATTGGTATTGGTATTCCGGAAGGTTTTATTTGAAGTGATAGATGGCGTTGGAGATGAGATTTTTGCAATTAATTTTTTTTACCACATTAACATTGAATCAAATAATGGTAGGTGACAAACATAACTACTAATAATTCAAAATGCATTTTGAAGGCAAAACAACGTTTGCCGGGTCAGCTAGTAAGAAATAAAATTAAATACCTTAAGCTGTTCACATGCTATACTCATATGTTATTACCCATTGATGCCATGAATGAGGCCGAGAAGAGCTTCTTATTTTCAAATTAAGTATGTGTAACAAATGCAAACGTAATTTTCAAAAGCTACTTCCAAGCTTTGCTAACCATAATCGACATCAAATTAAGAAAAAATTTTCAAACCAACAGGGAGGGAATACTTGATATAAAAAAGCAAAATCCGTTCCATGCCATGATGGGAATACAAATACTGAGTTTACACTTATTCCGTTTTTAGGCTCCCTGAACGGAACCCAGTGCACTTCGCTTTGAGAAGCTTTTACTGGACTTATCGGCTATTCGGCTCGAGAAGATGTGTCAGTCACGATTGTATGTCATGGCTCAAACACATGATTTTATGCAACAACCCATCGTGTAGCCTTCTCAAGTATCGCGAAAGGAAGCAGCGAAAATGCGTCTGGTGGTAAACGAGGACAAACAAAGTTATTGGTTTCAACAAACAAAGTGTCTACTAGTTTGAGACGCTGTGTGAACATTGACAGCTATAATTTTGAAGTAGAGGAAGAATTCATCCACCTCGGTTCCACTGTAAACAAACGCATAATGTCAGCATGAAGATAAAGAGGTGAGCACGAGGTGTGTTCAAAAAATAAATTGAATTTTCAAATTTCGCGAGCTATGTATTCTTCCACGATTCTTATTTTTTTTTTTTTATGTTGGTACACTCATCTCGAAGATATGTTGACATGTTTAGTTTGTTTGTAGGCGGCATAAATAAAACAAGTCTTTTGCGTGTTCGGTGATTTTCTCCTATCGAAAAAAAACTGGATCAAAAAAGTTGCATCAAATTTTGTGTAAAAAATGGAATTAAATGCTCAAAAACACTTGAAATGTTGACAGTGGCATACGATGAGAGCACTCAGAGTCAAAAAAATGTTTACAAGTGGCACAAGCTTTTGACAGAAGGTCGAGAAAATGTGAATGACGACGCTCGCTCTGAACGCCCCAGCACATCAACAACCGATGAAAATGTTGAGAAAGTGAAGAAAATTGTTATGGAAAATCGTCGAATCACAATTAGAGAAGTTGCCGAGGATGTCGGCATATCGGTTGGCTCATGCCAAGCAATTTTCAGTATTGCTTGCTAACAGATATTACTATGGGCTAAGCAAGCGATTCAGTGATAAATCCCTCTCTCGAAAAACTCTGTCCCTGTCTTGTTATATGGCGCAAAATCCTGGGTTATGACGCAAGCGGATGAATCAGTACTGGCAATTTTCGAGGGGAAAATACTCCGGAAAATATATGGACCCATCATTGTTAACGGAGTGTATCGGCAATGTATGAACTATGAGCTGTATGAGCTATATGCCGACGTCGACGTGGTCAAATACATTAATATACAGTGATTGCGTTGGCTGGGTCATGTTGTGCGGATGAACCCGAATGCTCCGGCATGGAAAGTTTTCGAAAACCAATTCGATGGACGCCACAGAAGAGGGCGACCAAAACTCCATTGGAAAGACCAGGCTTTTGAAATACTATCGAAACTTGGTGTGACGAATTGGAGGAGAAGCGCAAAAGATCGAAACGCTTGGAACTACTTTCTACGGGCGGCGTATAATAGACAAGTATATCTTTTTCCAGTCGCCACCTAAGAAGAAGAAGAAAAAGGTGACTTCGCACTACCACTCGACTTAACGCCATTATAAACCTACATTTAACGCTGTCTGTTAGTGCCCAAAGACAGTTAAGTGCATTGAATCTCTACACTATATAAGATTGATGAACCGTAACTTAACGTAATGCAAGCTATGTAAAGCTTCTACTTGCACTAAATTTAACACTAGCATACAACGATGACAGCAGTCACCCGCATACACATACACACTGCCACATGTATCTGCGCTATATATAGAAATAGAAATGGCTTAAATCACATAGAATACATTGCATGTGTGCAACACTCTGGTACTTTGAAAAATGTTGCACCCAATACGAATTTAATGAATGAAAATAGGAAAAGAAAAATATCAATTTATTTCGTAGTCACTTTGAGGTAAAATGTCTGGGTTGAGGCAGAACAGAGTGTGTTAAGAATTTAACTTTGGCATCATATAATACAATAGAACCGTGTAGGTTTTGCAGGTTGCTAGATAGGTTGCTAGTCAAATAACCCCACTAAACTTGCCGCAGCAACAATGAAAGTGTGGAAACGGAGAAAAAAAAATCTAAAATAAATGTGCGGTGTTGAAGAGTACAAACAATAAAAATGCATGCAACTGAGTTGATATGTTCGCAACAGATATACATTTGTTGCTTTTACGGTTATAGTTACTGTTGCTGCAGTTGTTGTTGTTGTTGTTGTCGACAACGACAAAAACACATTAATCTCTGCAAATTGACATTGCAATTGTGACTGTGTTTGTGAACTGCCATTAAGATTCGTTATGTTCATTCCAATTTCCATTTAAACAACGGAAATTAAAGCATACTTTTTGCCAAGGTAAAATAAACGTCGACATCAAAAACTGTTGCATACATTTGGGAGGAGGCGGCTTTTGCAGATAAGGTCGCGTGCACACAAAATTTACGTACTGTGCTACTCGTGTCTATACGAGTACTAGTATAAAAATTAGGGTGCCAAACAATTAGTAGCTATTCAGTTAATCGGTTAATCGTCACCAAATATTTGTGCAAACAAACCAATATCTGGAATTTTCAATAAACGATTACATCAATAATTTATTTCGATTAATTATAATATATATATTATTACATGATATACTTCAGTTGCCACTAAAAACAAAAAGAAAATAGAGAAATTCCTTTGCATACCTTTAGTGGATTAGGCAAGAGTTACCCACATTCTGGATCAATAATTCGAATACAGTACATCAACGCCATTCTAGTTTCCGCATCACTAATCCAGCTTACTCAAAACTATTCTTAATGATAAAATCTAATACTAGACATTAAATATATATCGAATAAGGATATCATGAAGATGTAATTAGTTTTTCAAAGAACTTTGCTAAAGACCTTAAAGCATTAAGAATTTTTTTAAATGTCAATTTTTGCATTCACGTTTGTTCCAGAAATTAAGGCTTGAGTTTCTATAAATTAAATAAAAAGCTTTTGTGATCCCACTCCATATATTTTTGATAAGAAAGTATTGACATATTGGATTGAAATAAATCTTTTTAGAATTCAAAATATCTCGTACAATTTTAAGCTCGAAATAGGCGATCTTTGAATTTGCATTTCTTAGCGTCATTGGCAAGGACCCTCTCCTGTAGACCAAAACATGATAATTTTATTTTAATGTTTTTGATACGACCACTTATTTGGCTATATCTCAGTGTATATGTCCACGACACTTTTGACTGCAACTGTCTTCAACGGAGAATGCATGAACATTTTGCAGTTCAATCGTTAGTTATAACGATATTTGGCGGAAACTTGTAAATTATTATGAGAAGAATTCAATTCATATACTTTTCAATGCCAAGTCTTTACTTTGTATTCCTCTGGAAGCACAAGCTAAGAATAAACCACCATACCACCATACATAAACCACCATACTGCGGACCACAATCCAGAAGATATAAAAGGCACGTTCGGTTTTACTCTTTGCGCCTGTCTACTTGTTTTCTTTAAACTTTGATCGAAGCCGTGCAAGAAGACTGTGTTTTAATCTCCTTTAAATGTTTCTTTTCATGGAATAGATTTTTACCATATAAAGAGTGGTCATCACCTTTCCAGCTGATTTTCTGGCGTTCGCCTTCGGCGGAGCTATTCACCCGATGATTTTAAAGATAAAAACAATCCCTTGATGAATAATTGCTTCTTTTCGAGTAATAAATTGACTTAAACGTTCAAGTTACGCTAAAGCATTTTCTAAAGTTGAATCATAGATGTACGACCACGTTTCATTTCATTCCCACAATTGCAAAAGATATTTGAAACTAGTGTAGAACTAAGTTTTTCCCGATTCTGATTTTTCTGGGCATCAAAACGCCTAAATAATAACAAAACTTTCCGCTTTAATCATCTAATGTGACATCAGTCTTTAAGCAATCTTTGTCGAATCTGCTAAAAGCTCGTTTTGGTAAGGACTTTTGAATAATTTTATGCATTTCACACACAGTTTAATAAAAAAAATGGAGCACAAAGTTTAAAATTGAGAAGAATTCAATTCACATACTTTCCAATGCCACGGCTTTTCTTGGTATTCCGCTGGAAAAATCGTTCTATGAATATGTTGAAAATTAAATTTTAAGTAGAAAATAGAGAACAACGATTTTTAAATACAAATATTTCTAATTGTATGTTCTCTGTAGACCCTTTAACGTTTAGCAATTGCCTAGAATGGAATCTTTAAATGTAAATGTTCTTATGCTGGAGCATACGGACAATTTTTTATTAAAATTTTTTCGTTCAATTTTCATTTATTTAGGTCTATGGACATATAAATCCTTACAGACTAAGAATTGACAGAACATATTTCAAGAAAGTTATGTAAATATATAATTTATTTCATTTTAAATATCTAAAAAGAAACAGTTGAATTGATTGTTCATTTCTGACAATCTCATTTAGGATATTGAATTCAATAAATCCGCACTATTCTGGGCATAATTTGTGGAATGGCGTGTTGCATTAAATACAGGGTGGGTTATAAGGGTGTTGGCGGTTTAAATATTCAATTAAAAAAAAACTACGAA
>JAHXMU010013232.1:0-14339 GCA_019455685.1 Philornis downsi
TGGACACAAGCAAAGAGAAAATACGCCGTGTTTTTTTCGATTAAGGCACTCTGCTGACTTTTCACGGTGAAACTCTTTATAAAAAAAATTGTGGAAACCTATCGACATTTTCGAAAATTGCCTTCTCTAAGGATGACGCACTATGTTCTTTTGCAGGAAAAATTTTCTTGGGTGGCAACGTCAAGTTTATTTTTTTTTTTTTTGTTAGTTTTCTTTAAACACTGAATGACTTACATTTTTACGTCGTAATATATTTCACATTATATTACGACGTAAATATGCTGACTTCACGGTGAAACTCCATATAAAAAAAATTATGGAATTTTATCGGCATTTTCGACATTTGCCCTTTCTGCGGATGGTGCACTATGTTCTTTTGCAGGAAAAATTTTCTTGGCTGGCAACTCCAAATCTTTTTTGTTGGGTTTCTTTCAACACTGAAATCTAAATGACTTACATTTTTACATCGCAGTATATTTGATATTATATTTGTAAAATTATGCCCTTATTTATTATCAATTTTAAAAATTATTATCGAATATATTATGAGGCAAGAAAGCCAAGTTGTTCCGATTTCAGTGTTGGAAACCAATATGAAAAATGCTGGCAATACCGTTAAATTTTCCCACAATCAAATAATGTGCCGTGGAAATTTGTCCTAGTGAAAAGAGCATAAAGGATAAGGTTATATGTTGTTTTCACGAGAAAAGAATTTCAGGGAACATTGTTTGATCGTGAAAAAAAATTAGGGATTTAGCAGCAATTTTCATATTGATTTCCAACGCTGAATACCATGAAATTTTTTCACTATCAAACAATGTCTCGTGGAAATTTGTCATCGTGAAAGGAGCATAAAACTTAAAGGATAAGAAAATATGTATGTTGTTTTCACGAGAAAAGAATTCCACGGGACATTGTTTGATCGTAAAAAAAATCACGGTATTGCCAGCATTTTTTATATTGGTTTCCAACACTGAAATCGGAACGACTAATGTTTTTACGTCATAATTATGGATGTGCGATTAATTGATTAATCAGTTAACCCGATTAACCAAAATCTGTATTATTTTATTAATTGATTAGTGATATATTCGCATTAGTTGTATTTACGATTAATCGATTAATCGTTATTTTGAATATTCGAAACTCATGATTAATTAATTCATCAAATAATTAAGTAATCAAAACTTAAACTTTATGCAAATTTGAAAAACCAAAATTTAAATTATTAAATAACCATAGATTTGAATAATAAAAACTTTCCATTAATCGAACAACTGATTAAGCGAAATAAGAATTAATTAAGAAAGTTTGGTTAACCGGTAATCCGTAGTCACATGTTCGTTGATATATTTGTAAACTTACGAAATGAAATAATAATAAATAAAGACACAATTTTTCAATTTTACAAATATATTATCGAATATATTATGACGTAAAAATTTAAGGTATTTAGACGTCAGTGTTGGCAACAAAGAAAAAAGGGGTGGCGTTCCCATCTAAGAAAATTTTCCTCACGAAAGAACGCAATACTCTGCCTGGTGGAAAAATTTAACTACAAATTTCGTCAACCCTGCTAAAAATGTTAATAGTGTTAATGATCCTAATACTGTAATAGCCAGTCACGAGCAATTTTAAGTTCGTTGATTGCATTCCACTAACTTTGATGTCAAAAATGCAGCACTCTGTGGAAGGATAATATAATATAGATAAGATAGAATAATGCAAACCGTCAAGTTCGACCGATATATAAACGTTATTTCGATTGCCCAGGAGCGCAAAAAATTGCTTGGAACTACTTAAATAAGGCTGGATACAAAAACGAGGTCGATGTAAGGATGCCACAAATACTTATAACCACTTATAACTAAATTTCCATCTGTTAATCGCTGCTAAATCGCAATAAATTTCTCCCATTTTTAAAAAAAATGGTGACTGGTGATGAAAAGTGGCTCACTTACGACAATGTCAAGGTAAAACGGCCGTAATCGCATCGAAGTGAGTCGGCGCAAACCATGACCAAGCCAGGATTAACGATCAAGGAGGTTTTGTTGTGTTTTTGATGGGATTGACAGGGAATCATCTACTATAAGTTGATCTCCTGCGTCCAAACTTTTAATTCAAAATCTATACTATTAATAATTGGACCGTCTAAAAGAAGCAATCGCCAGAATCAGCCAATTTTAGCCATTAGGAGAGATATAGCATCAGTGTGTTACGTCTAAAGCTCCGGTAGCTTAGTTGGTAGGTTCTCTTGCATTCACTTTATAGTCCGGACCAAACATTAATTAATTAATTAAAACCTATTCCTTTCCATGAAGAATGATTTTGCTAATAAAAAATTTACCCCAACAGAGTCACTGAATGAAAATCAACGGCTTCAGTCTTTCGCCAACAGAGACACGGGTTTCAATGAAAGAGCCATAGTGGAATTCACCTCAAAATGGCATCAAATTATTGAACAAAACGGTGCATATTTGACCTAAATCGGATCATTCTAACTATGCTAAATGATGACTTTTATGTCTTGCAAAAAAAAAAAAAAAATGAATCTGTTTTGACTACACCTTATATCAGTACGAGTATGTAAATCTATCAGTAATCTTGCTTTGTGACTTAGAACACATGACATTTAACTATTTAAAATACTTCACGGAAAAATTATTATCTCCAAAATAAGTATATGTGCCAATTGCTAAACTTCGCTTTAACAAGGCCAATCACATGATCGTAAATCACTTCTCCCACAATCGATACAGCTCATTGATTTCTAGTTTCTCGTCAAGTTTAACATACAAATGTTGCGTAATTTATAATTTGTTTATTTTTTTTTTACTTTTTATTTTTACTTTTTGATACGAATACGTATTCGAGTTTGTTGCTAAAATGAATTTTATATTAGCTACTTATGCGTGTAAAGATCAATTTTGTGTATTGAATTCGAAAATATAAATAGCGGAATTAACCGCTCTAAGCCAACTACCCAAGGCAATTTATGACATTTTAGCTGCGACATGAGCTTTAATACCTGTTGTGAGAATTTAATTATAACATTTGTTGGTGTTAATCCTTAATGAGCTTAACTGCATGCCTTGTGCAATTTGATATTGAACTTTAATTTAAATTTTCGGCAACCCATTAGCAGCATATCGATATAATCAGGTGCTAATTGTGAACATCAGCCGGGTAATTTGTTTAAAATCGTTTACTATGATCTTTAATTTCCAGTCACGTTTTTATTCGCCAGAAAATTACTCAGTGTGATAAATATTTTATTATCTTTTCAAAATCACTTTAGCCACTTTTAGATTATTCTAGTCAAGTACGAAATGTTTGCTTGGATATGAGAAATGTTGTTCATGGCTCATGGCTCATTACAAAAAGAAGGAATCATCCAAAAAGAGTGATATTTATCTCAATTACAGCCGATTCCGAATAAATACCTCCCTCCCAGCTGCAACAAATTGATAGTTGTTAACTTCCGCCTATTGTCCAAGACAAGTAAACAATTTTTCGATTTTAACTTCTTCCCCAACAAAAACTACCTTCTCTAACTCCTTGTCTATGTTTGAAAATAATGTTGTAACGACGCAAAATTTTCGGCTAATAATATCTAAATCATCGCTATACACAAACTGCATAAGGATCTTATTAAATGTGGTACAACTTATGTTTACTGCAGCTTCGTTGACTATCATTCCCATTATAATGTTAAAGAGACCGCATAATAGACTGGCACCTTGCCTAAGAACTGATTAGGCACCAAAGAGAATCTTGCCCATCTTCAGTGATGATGTTGTATTTGCCAGCGTCGTTATACGAAGATTATGTTCTTTCATATTTGTTGATTTAGCATTTTGCAAAATATTACATATTCATTTCGAGCTACATTTGTTCGTGATGGGCATGCAAATGATCGGCCCTATCCGTTGAATAGATCAATGGACAGAAAATCAACAAAAATGAACTCAATATAGAAAAAAATTAAATTGCCACAAAATAAAATTACATTTTCCAAAATTATCCAAACTATTTTTTTTACTAACTATCCTCAATCAAAATATCTAATTTTTTCCAAAAAAATAAAAATAAATAAAACTCAAAATCTTTACTTTTCCGAATGACTAACTATAAAAAGATGGGAAGAATTTTAATTATTTTTTAACATAATCGTCTTTTTCTTCGATACACTTCTTTCAGCGATATACAATAGCTTCTTTACCCTCTTTACAGTAAGAAATGTCAAACTTCTTAAAATAGCCATTAACCGTAGACTCCACCTCTTCATTGTTGGCAAATCTGTTACTAATGACCTTTTTTCAAGTTTGGAAAAATAAAATAGTCCGAGGGAGCTAAATCTGGCGAATAAGGTGCCTGAAGTAATTTGAACTTTAATTTATGAATTTTGGCCATCGCAGTAGTGGATATGTGAACTGGTGCATCGTCTTGATAAAACAACACTTTCTTTTTCGGCAAATGCGGTTTTTTTTCTATAAATAAATAAATTAGCATAATATTCGCCGTTGATGGTTTCTCCTTTCTGAAGTTAATCAATAAAAATAATCTCATGCGCGTCCTACAAAAAGTCGACAAAAGATGGAACCGTTTTCGCCTTCTTTGGACAAGATTCTTCGATCCCAGTCCTCTGCTTTGACTGTTTCTTTTTCTCAGGTGTGGTTATAAATCGACGCAAAACATCGGTTTTATTGCGGTGAAACATCGTCAAACACCCTACTGAGACATCTTCACAGAACTGTGCTTCTTCCATTGAAAGCAAGCGTGGCACCCATCTTGCACACAGCTTTCTCATCTTCAAATCTTCGGTCAATATACGATATATAGCACTTTTTGAAATGCCTATGATTTCAGCGAGTTCATGCACCTTCAGCCGACGATCATCCAATACCATTTTGTGGAGTTTCTTTTTCGTTCTTATCGTAAGCGGTTATAGCGTTTTAAAAAGTGGGAAAAAGTGAACGAAAAAAAAACATTTTAGGCATATTGTGCTGTATTATTTCCGAAAAGGAAAAACGGCTGCTGTAGCCACCGAAAAATAAAGTCAGTTTATGAAGAAAACTGACCAAATGAAGGAACTGGCCAGAAATGGTTTAAACGATTTTCTACGCACAACTTCTTCGCAACGAATGCTCCCAGATCAGGACGGTCAAAAGTAATTGTTTCCGAGAAGGTGAGAGATTTAATTATTGTTAATCCCCGCGCAACAGGGAAATAGCTGAA
The DNA here is from genome assembly GCA_019455685.1 of Philornis downsi. Lineage (NCBI taxonomy): Eukaryota > Metazoa > Arthropoda > Insecta > Diptera > Muscidae > Philornis > Philornis downsi. Next base: position 5,239 of record JAHXMU010013232.1, read on the forward strand.
ATAATCGCAAAATCAGTCTCAACCGTTCATGAAACAGCTCGAATTTGTGAGCAACCTCGATGTGTGGGTACCTCACACTGCCTCACCGAGGCCTCACACTACCTCGCAGACTGTCAGAGCTTGGGTGGGAAGTTTTACTCACCCACCGTACTCCCCAGACCTCGCCCCGTTCGACTATCACCTATTTCGTAGTCTCACCAACTACTTCAAGGATTTGAATTTTCATAATGACGAGGAAGTGAAAAATCGAATTGAAACCTATTTTCAGAAAAACCACGAGTTTTATGAGAGGTGGGAAGAAGTTGTTAAAAAAGGGGGAGATTATAACGGCTGGGCCATAAGGGTGTTGGCGGTTTAAATATTCAATTAAAAAAAAAACTACGAAACATAAAAAAAATATATTTGTATTTTTATAAAAGTAGAAGCATGGGAATTTTTAAGACTTACAAATAATGCTGTCCAAATGGCTTCCCTCGGCTGCTTGACACTCTTGGAACCGAAGTCGCAAATTTTGGAAAACTCGTTGAAAAGTTGTTCTCGGCATTTTGTTACTTTCCTGAATAATGTTCCTCTTTAACTGCTCTAAATTGGTCGGATTATTCTCGTAGACTACCGATTTGAGGTAGCCCCATAGAAAATAATCGCATGGAGAAAGATCGGGGCTACGTGGGGGCCATTCAATATCCCCCCTTTTCGAAATGAGTTTTCCAGGAAAAACATTTTTCAGCAGCCGTATGACATGTGGCCCCATTATGTTGAAACCACATCCTCGAGGTATTGCCTTGAAGTTCTTGCAAAGCTGGCACCAAAAAGTCTGCTAGCATGTTGCAATAATTGTTCGCTCTAACGGTCATCGCATGCCCTCTTTCGTCCTCAAAAAAGTATGGTCCAATAATACCGGTTGACGTTATCCCAGCCTACACGACAAGCTTAGGGCTGTGAAGTGGACGGTTGTTTCGAACATTCTGAACCATTTTCGTATCACATTGGCGCTTGGAACTTCACTTAAATCGTGTTAACCGTGTTCATGCCGATACAAACGTCGTGCAGTAATCACTGATTTATTGTTTTCGTAATACGCTCGGACACAAAATGCACGCTGCACTCCCGTGTATGGCTAAATTTAAACATATCCCCCCGCCACCCCGCGCCGCGCGTTACCGAGAAATTGAAGAATTAAATCGCCAACACTCATATGGCCCACCCGTTACAATAGATAAAAATAATTGTTTTCTTGTATATACATTTGTAAATGAATTTCTTTTAAAAATAGAACGAACTTTCCGAACCACCCAATACATCGAAAAAGGCCAGATTTGTGCACCATGATAAAGGCAATTTTCGCCCAAAAACTCAACAATACAGGGTGTCCGTCGGGGAGGTATACTACTTTGTTCTGCCGCCATTTTAGTAAACATTAATCTTGACAGTTCATATTTGGTAGTCGTGAAGTAGAGACGTAGCAAATTTATTATGGAAAAATATTCGATAAACCAACGTGTTTTAATCGTTAAAACATTTTACCAATATCAATCATCGATTACCGTGACAATGAGAAAGTTACGTGAAATTTTTGGAAGAAACAACGTGCCAACAAGACGCACTATTTATCGTGTAGTGAATGATTTCGAAGAAAGAAGGTCTGTAGCTGATAGGGCCAAGCATGGACCACAACGTACTGTAAGATCGGTTGAAAACATTACTACTGCTCAAGAAAGTGTTCAAAAGAATTCATCAACCTCAATTCGACGCCGTGCTCTGGAGCTTGATCTTCAAAGAACAACTTTGGCCACAATTTTGCACAAGGATTTTCATTTGTTTCCATTTAAGATTCAGTTGACACAAGAACTTCTCCACAAGACCATTTACGCCGCCGTACATATGCCAATAAGATGTTACAGCTCGCCCATGACAACCTCGATTTTCATGAAAAAATCATAATGAGCAGAATAGTCAGTTCTGGGCTATGGAAAACCCTCAAATTAATGTGTGTGAAAATGTAGTGGAAAATGTGTTCAAAAGGGCTCGAATTTGTGAGGCTAGCAGAGGCGGACATTTATCTGATATGGTATTCCATACATAATTGCCGACATTACATAAAACACTTATCAATATAAGATCCATTCTCTTTCATTTAATCAAAAGTTATAAACAGACAAAGTAGTATACCTTCCCGAGCGGCACCCTGTATTAACGAACAACCAACATAGCATATACACCTTATGTGATTCCGGTAAAGTTTTCTCACTTTCCAAAACTCAAATTAACATCCCGGTGTACTCGATGTCAGTCAATGAAATAAATGCACTTGAAAAATGTTTTGATGATTAGATTATTCGTTGAGATAAATGCATTGTTTCGGAAGGAGAATACTTTTAAGATAATATAAATATATGTATATAAAATTAAATTAATAATATTTTGTGTTTTAATGACAAATTCCGGTAAGTTTTTTGGAAAATTCGGTTGGAAAAGTTATAGGGGGTTTAAAGTATAAACTAAACACATACTAAGGACGGAAAAAGGGTAGTGTACCATAGTTCATGAGTTTAAATATCCGGAAATGTTAGCGGCTACTATAGAAGTATTTGCCGTTGTGTGCGGTAGCTACATGTACTGGTGAAATTCGAAAAGAAAATAATTTAGATTTTAGCTTTCTGTTTAAGTATTTCGCCTAAACCTTTATTATAGGTATATTTAGACTACAATTTTACTTCAAAGAATATTATGCAGATTTTTTTAAACGTTTTGCATTTACAAAGTAAAATTTGTTCAACTTGAAGTGACTTATATTCGATTACACTAAGACCAATTACATAAAAATTGTCAGCAATCCGACTAGTTGTGTAATCACTTGGTGACCATTTTTCTTTTTCCAATTCAAATTCCCGCTTTAAAATCAAATTTAGTATGAATTATTTTGTTTGTTACAATCGAATGAATGACAATCGAAAGTTTACAAATTAATTGCAAATCAATCAAAAACCGTCACTGGCTACAGTGGATTAAGTAGCGGAGCTTAAAACTTGTTTTTCACGCAAATGACATAAAATATTTTCAAAAAGAATTTTTCGATACAGTTTACAAAAATTTTTAAGAGTAATTTTCAATAAATACGTGTTGGAATGTTAACAACTAATTGTCATGTTATATATTTTTGCTTTCATTCATTACAGCCGTTGAAATATCCAAAAGCTGTTGGCTTTATTATCAGCAATGAATTCTGTGAACGTTTTAATTATTATGGCATGCGAAGTAAGTACACAGGCAAATTTCTTGAATTTGCCTTCGCCCCCTCTCTCTCTGTCTTCTCTATAGTTAAAATGTATTATTTTTAATTTTCTAATAATTTGATATTTTCCAGCAATTTTGGTTTTATATCTAACCAGTAAACTACACTATGATAATGACACTTCGACTGTGTTGTTCCACGTCTTCACCATGTTGGTGTACCTGTGTCCCCTGGTGGGTGCCATAGTTGCAGACAGCTGGCTGGGAAAATTTAAAACGATTCTCTACCTATCGATAGTTTATGCTGTTGGAGGTGTCATCGTGGCATTGGGAGCAGTACCGCCGTTAAATCTTCCAGTACAGTAAGTTAAAATAAATATAAGTTATTTGTTTCAATAAGCTCCTTTTGGAAACATTAATAAACAAAAAAAACGAGCGAATTTTGCTCAGATATGAAACAGACTTGCGTTTGAAAGATCAATTAGATGCCTTAAGTAGAGTTAGGACAAGGTCGAATTTAATCGTCATTATTATTGTACTTATTCTGTTGTATATTTACGAGCAATTCCCATTCCAAAATTCAGTGTAGTTTATAGGTTATAATAATTTTTCAAACAAGCGATTTTTAATAAATTACGTAATATCTGTAGTTATTGATATTAGTTAGAGAACATTTTTCGTTTTTATTGTTTATGTCCTTAAGACACATATTGTCGTCTAAGAACAATTTCAAAATTTCGTATATTTCGAAAATTGTAACAGATTCGCATAATAGCGATTGTTTGTAAAACGTGTAATATCTCAAATCGGAAAAATTGTAACTAAGTCGTTTTTCCTTGTAAACACCGACATATAAATAAGGGAAAAATGTATGCGGTCACAAAGTTAGACCAACAAAAAAGAAGAATTAAGCAATGAAATTAATTAAAAGCAAAAATTTATAAAAAAAAAAAATCACTTAAATTCGAATGGTGTCTAATAAAGAAAAAAATGCCAAATTCACAAAATATCCCTAACAATAAGCGGCAAAATATGTTAGCGATTTTTAATTTGTATATTTTTCTAAGTTGGGAATTTTTTCCATATTTCCAGTCTTTTTGTGTTATTAACTTAAAACGAAAATAACTATAAAACTAAGAACACAATTGTGAATATAAAAACCCATATTTTGGAGTATATTAAGTAAATACCTAAACGTTATAAAAATAGTGAATTACAACCCAGTTTATCAAATCTCTAAGTAAACTTAATCTGTAGCTTTGAACACAGCATATGGTATGGGGACAAATCCCGCTACAATCTGTGAACAACTTCAGCAGTTACCAGCATGATTGAAATTTCATCCTACCACTATTTATTTTTCATTCTTCTTTGCTTACATTCATTCCATCGGGAGAGCAAGAATTGATATGTATTTTCAATCAGACTTCGATTTGGAATTCTAAATTCCAATTCTAAATTTCGAAAGACCTTATATTTCAGTACTTAAACAAAAATTCTGTATGCAAAATGTTAGGTCAAAGGTCAAACAACCTTATATGTAGCACATTCAAGTCAAAGTCTGATATAAAATTTTAAATCTCATTGTAAAAATTTGGAAATTTGAGGAAAATCCAACAACCCTCTGGGTGGCAAATCAGTGGCTGACCAAATTCGGAAATTTTGAGAATTGATTTTTTTTGGTTTTTTTTCCTAAAAATATAAAGCAGTATTAAAAAAAAATCCATTATTATTGTATGACATTGACGGCATCATTTAGCATAGTTACAACGATCCTATTTAGGTCAAATATGCGTTATTTTGTTCGATAACTTGTTGACATTTTGAAGGTAATTCAACTACGCCTCTCTCATAGAAACCCTCGTCCTTATTTAAAAAAAAAATTGGGATAATTCATTTCCACAAATTTGTCTTGAATAACCGTAGTGTGATGATTAATACCAGCGAATATCGTTGTTGTGATTACGGCTTGCATACAGCCAGCCAGCCACTTATCATTATTTATGCAGCGGTTTTCTAGATGTGTCTGACAATCATCTCGAGTAGTCAAGTAATCGACAAATCTGATAAATGCTTCTCGAACTGTGACGTTCGGAATCGTCGTTAATCTGTAGGTCCCGTTGAGAGAGTCTAAAAGTAGAATGCGTGCGTGCAATTGTATTTGTTTTTTTTTTCTCTCGAGACGTACTTTCCATAATTATACGATGAATGCGTGAGCGGTTGTGGCGCGATGACTAATACACGCAACTGCCGTTCGCGTGATTGCGGGTTTAATTCAAAGTGTCTGACTGACACCTCAAGTAGTCGAGTAATTGCCTAGTCTTGTAAATGCTTCTCAAACTATGAAGTTTGGAATCAACGTTAAACTGCAGGTGCCGTTGTGGGAGCCCAAAAATAGAGCGTATGTAAGTTCACTGAATATAAGAAGCTCTCCCATGTTTCATTTATGAGATGTAAGAGAATATGTCTTTTTTTTATAAAGTGCATGCATAAAAATCTCCTCCCAGACAAGCTTCTAGAGCTTCTGGTGAGACAATACCGATGTGTATGGCCTCACGTTGTCCTGCTGAAATACAATTTCTCTCCTATTGGCCAAATCTGGCTAATTCTGGGCGATTCACATGATGCAGATGTTGACAGTACAGACCCGAATTAGAAGTTTGGTCTTAGATGAGCAGCTCATAGTAGATTATTCTTTGCCGACCCTACCTACACAGTGTAAGCAAAAGCTTCCTGACCGCCTGGCTTGGCAACCGTTTGCAACAACTAACCGCGAATGGACCATGGCCGTTTTCGCTTGACGTTGTAAATGAGCAACTTTTCATTATCAGCCACCATCTGTTTCAGAAATAAGTCAATTTTACTGCGATTCAGCAGCGATTCGCAGATAGAAACTCTGACCATGAGGTTTTTTGCGCTATGTCGTGTGACATCTTTACAGTAGTGATGTATTTTTGTATGTAGCCTTATTCAAGTAATTCCACAGGATTTTTGTGCAATGTTTAACTCCTTAATAATCGAAATAGTGTTTATATGACGGTCGGACTTGACGATTTCTATTATTCTATCGACATTTTCGACAATTGGCCAAACCGTGATGCATCTTCGACATCAAAGTTATAGGAACGGTGTCGACGGAAACAAAATTGGTCGTTATTTACAGTTACAGTACCATAACCATAAACACCATTCACATTTTCAGCCGCCTGGCTTGAGTTCTCGCCTGGCGAAACAATCGCAACACCCTCTGAGTAGTCTTTTAAATACAAAATCGTATCTTTTTAGCGCCATCTATCATAAATCGATAGCACTTATACAACGCGAGAGACAGATTTCTAAAGGTGAATGGAAGGAAAATAATTGATTTTTTTTTGTTTACTATACTTATACTATAGTATACTTGAAAAAATGATTTTTAAAATCAAAACTTTCTCACTTATGAGAATAACAAAACCGGTCATTTGTCTAAAGGTTTATATAGCATATACCTATATATTTTATTACGATTTGAAACAATGGTCCCATTAGCAAAAGTAACTTTTTGATTCTAATAATACCAAACTTTCTCTAATAATACTAATAATAATAAAAATACTAATTCCCTGATAATAACAATAATAATTTATAAGAAATTTCTCGTATTTCCTTTTTTTCTTAACTTTTTTTTAGACCAGCTACAATAATTGGCCTCATTCTTATAGCCATCGGCACGGGCGGCATCAAACCATGTGTGTCCGCCTTTGGTGGCGATCAATTTCGTTTACCAGAACAAACGAAACAATTGGCCACATTCTTTTCCTTGTTCTATTTTGCCATCAATGCCGGTTCAATGATTTCTACCTCCGTAACGCCCATCCTGCGTGAAGATGTCCATTGTTTTGGCGACAAAGACTGTTTCTCTCTGGCCTTTGGGGTACCCGCCATATTGATGCTGTTGTCGGTGGTGATATTTGTTGCCGGCAAAAAGTTGTACGTTATGAAACCACCCGCAGGCAATATGATCCTTGGAGTCTCGCAGTGCATCTCAAAGGCTATTAGTGGTTGGAGACGAGAACGTAATACCAAGCCTAGGAAACATTGGTTGGACTATGCCGAACATGCTGTAGGTCAGAAGATGGTGTCTGACACCAAGATTCTTCTAAAGATTTTGGTCTTGTTTCTGCCCTTCCCTGTATTTTGGGCTTTATTCGATCAACAAGGTTCACGTTGGACCTTCCAAGCCACGCGCATGGATGGTGAAATTTTTGGTTTCTTCATTAAGCCCGATCAAATGCAGGTCATCAATCCTTTACTCATTTTGGGTTTTATACCTCTCTTTGACTACGTCCTGTATCCCATTCTATCGGCCATCGGCATTAGACGGCCTTTGCAAAAACTTACGCTGGGCGGTCTCTTGGCCGCTGCTGCATTTTTACTTTCGGCCTTTGTTGAATTGAAACTGGAGGCTGTCGAGCCGGTAGTACCCAAGGGAATGACTTCCCAAGTGAGGATATACAACGGCATGCCATGCAATTATTTGTTCATGACTGATTTTCCCGTAAGCGATGCCAATAAAGATACTCATGTGCCCATGATGGGTTTGTGGGAGGAAAAGGAAGTTATGGCTGCTCCCCAAACAGTGGCCTACAAGTTTAGCGCGTTTTCAGCGGATAAAAATTGCGGCAATATTACCGATAATATCAATGTGGTGCCGGGCAAAGCCATGAGCTACTTCATAGCCAACAATCGCGTATATGAGTTCGTCGATAGCCCTCACAAGCCGACATTGGGTAATCCTTTGGTTCGAGTATTACTGAATGTACCTGTTGATCAGGGAAATTTCAGTTTAACGGATGCTGCAGGAGCTGTTACTCCATTGACATCATTTAACGCTTCCCAGGCCATAACAGTAGCAAGGGGTAACTTTGTTCTAGAGCTAAATGGGAAGACCGTTATGAATATTACAGCCCGAGCTGGTGGTGTCTATGTCCTGATGGCGAATGGAAATTTGAAAGAGGGATTTGTAAGTATAAAATTTTGTTCGATTGAACGCTTTTATCTTGTTCTGCGGGAAATTATTGTGTCATCATCAGACAGAGGGAGAGAAGATAAAAATTAAAATGTAAAGCATTATCCAGACGATTCCATTCGCAGAATAATGAAGTTTAATGAAAGCCTAATGGTTGCTAAGTTATTTAGAATTTAGTACAATTGAATTAAAGATATAAGTCGGGGAATTTATGGGTTAAATTCGGAGATTTGCATGGAAGAAACCAGAAAGAGCGAGATTATTCGGTCATTTTTTCACATTTTATCAAGCATTACAATTTAATATAATAAACAAAAATTAGGGTTTCCAGTAGGAAAATTTAATTTCGGTAAATCAATCAATTTATATTGAAAGTACTAGAAAGGGTGTTAATGCATTCCATTTTCACTCAGAACCAAGCTTATAAAGTCATGATGTGTGTCATATTTGGCAGAATTCAATAAAATTCGTTGAAAGATATGAAGCTAAGAATATAAGAAGTCCCAAAACTACCCGACTTGATGTATTGATGGTGCCAGTACGTACTTCAATATTTGCATTTGAAAGGTCTCAGTTCAACCAATATTAAAGCCGCTAAATTCTACTCTGACTGATTCTACTTATGACTGTAACATATAAAGCAGCAGAGTTTAAACGAGGCCGTACGAACTGTCAAGAAGAACACCGTAGTGATCGACCAGTTGAGGTGAAGGTGCATGAGCTCGCTGAAATCATAGGCATTTCAAAAAGAGCTATACATCGTATATTGACCGAAGATTTGAAGATGAGAAAGCTGTGCGCAAGATGGATGCCGTGCTTGCTTTCAGTAGAGAAAAAACAGTGTCGTAAAGATGTTTCAGTA
>JAHXMU010013273.1:0-11795 GCA_019455685.1 Philornis downsi
ATCAACACTGGAATAAGTTGTCAAATGTCAACAGCATTTGTCTTTTTTTGGAGTAAAGGTGAAGTTGGACGGCCTTTCTTCTCAATTATTTTTCGTATAAAACTTGGAATATTACGATAATAACATTGCCCGAGATGCTTGAGTAATTACAAAAGTCTGCCGTTTTCACATCTCAAACGCTAATGATACCCGCGAGAAGAAAATTTAACTTAAAACCCATTCGTTCATTGTCCGCTTTCAAGTCAAGATTCGCGTTTCGGAATTTGTTGTCGATTATTGTCTAATTGGTGTATACATTGCTTTGTGTGTTTTTGTCTGCAATTGTCATGATAACTCTCGAGTTTTCTAAATCTTTATTAAGACATAAAAAGTTTAGCATCTCCGTCGCGTCCGACACATCCTGCTTCAGTTGTAGTGAAATCTGTGCGTGATACAATTAAATGATAGCAGCGCAATGGCGGAGAATCTTGTCTGTCGACTTTTGTGTCGCTACAAAGCTTTTTTCCTCTTGGGATTAATAATTTTTGGCATACAAATCTTCTTGGCGTACAAATCGTTGAATCTAAACGTCAGCTCCGTCGGCGACTCATCATTTTTAAGTCAAACTTCGGCGGTTAAAACACATCAAACGTCGGCTGCTGACAGAGGACTTGGTCAGGTTAACTCTGTGAGTGATGACGAAGATTCGCCAAATCCACCCTTACCACGAAAAAGACAAGCGCCATCGTCATCGTCATCTTCACAGGGGGATAGCTCACATTCCGATGCATCACAACCCTCAAGCTTCTCATTGATATCAGCACAGCAACTGGGCTTCGCTCCATCGTGTGACATCCAATCAAAAGACGCCATATCTGCTCTTCAAAGAGCCAAAACCAAAGACTGTCGTCAACATATCGTTGAAATAGCCTGTGCCATACAGAAAGGTACATTCTATGTGCAACAACTGCCTAGCTATTGCCCCCGAGGCAATCATACGGCCAATACTCAGCTGGGTTGCTATCGTGATAGAAAAGAGTTTCGTCTGTTATCTGGATACTTTCTGAATTTTAAAACAACAAACACGCCGGAAAAATGCATTCAACTTTGCCTACAATCGGGTTTCCCTTATGCTGGCGTTCAATACGGAACTGAATGTTTTTGTGGGTCGGATGCACCAGCAGATTCTGCCAAACTACCAGACTCTACATGTAATATGAAATGCTCCGGAGATCCACACAATGTTTGCGGTGGCTTCTATGCCATAAATATATATGAGACTGGCATTGCAAGTGAGTACAAATTTAAATAATAGTTTATGTTAATTCTCAAATGATTATGGATTAGAAATTTGGTATATGCTACTCGAATATAAAGCAAACCATGATTTTATTTCGATTTTGTTATCGCCCAAGCAATATTTACATGTGTGCTTATGGTGTCTTAAAAAATCTCGATGCTAATCTGCCACTAGCATTTAGGTCAGCCAAACAGCAGATACTGCTGGTACAAGCATAATGCTTTCAGCGAATCGAACTTATCGCACGTACACGGTTTATAGTGATATTTGTAACTAGCAGAAATTAGTGTGACGAATGAGAGCAATTATGCCGCTTTATTACTAAAAGTTCACTTAGTTTCTTTGCGACCACTACGATTATCTTAAGAAATTTATAATTCGATGTAATTTAAATAAACTAAATACAAACATGTAATCAGAATGAAAGTATAAAATGATTTGTTGCGGAATTACTGTGTCTTCCTTATAATAAAATGAGAAACTGAACTTTAAGCAATGTTCCCCTATGTAAATTGTTGATATAAAGTTCTGTACTTTGGAATAATTTACTATACTGAACATATATTTTAATAATTCTCCGTCAATGCGGAAAACTTAAGATGTATAGGGTCATAATCATATTAATACATTGAAGGTTTGGAGAAAGTTTGTATTTAAATGTATATGAATGCGTCCTATATTGCGCTAACATTACCTTAAATATTGTATGAGGAAGTTACACGATTTTCCGTTTAGCTAAGCAACAAGTTCCACTTTCGCAAACTTTTCTGTTTTAGCTAATACAAACTGAACGTAATTAATTACTAAAAAATTGGAGCTTTTGTGAACAAAATTTATCAATCGATGTGAATAAGCGAGAAAAAAATTGTACGAACGAATCAACGAAATAACCAGTATACTCGTGCACAACATTCACCCAACATTCTTTTGTGTTGATGCAACTGTGTGCGGAGCACCATAAGGGGGGTGGTAAAATAGCTTAAGAGATGCTGTAAATTAAAGGACAATAAAAAGAGAAAATTATAACTAAATAAATTCAATTATTGCAATTTGTAACTTTTATAATTTACTGCCTTTCGCATAGAAATTGTAGAAAAACGCTAATTTTTCATTCGCAGAACTGAGTTTAGAAAATGCCTATGCTTACATACTGTACTGAATTTAGTACAATAGTACAAAATTCAATTGGTAGCAGAAAGGTCGGTCTTATTTCCGCGATTTTTTACATTAACCAGGTATTACAATGTAAACTAATCAGAAATAATTTAGAAACAGCAGTCTACTAATTAGCTTTTGCAGAGTAAAAACTATATTGGGATAAATCAATCAGTTTATATCGTATGAGGGTGTCAAAAGTATTCATTTTTATTCTCAAAACTAGGCTTATGAAGCGCTGCTGAATTTTGTGAAACTGAAAGATATATAGCAAAGAATATTTGGGTTATTTCGGTAATTCGCAAATCTCGCTTGCTACTGCCTACTAATAAGGAATTACAGTTAAACTATGAATATCATAAAATCGTTTGTGTGGAAATGTAACCCATTTCCATTCCAGGCCATAACTTAGTAAAAAATAAGTGTGTATGGGTTAAATCGGTCATTTGTATATGGGAGATAGCAGAAGATGCATGGTAAATCAGTTGATTTTTTTCAGATGGTAGGCAAAAATGTAGCTAATGGGATTTACGGGAGCAAAACATATTTCGAAAAATTGGTCAATTTGTATGTAACTCAAGAGACTTGTAATTTGGCACATGCTTAATGCGTACGATATTTTACCCAATTTAATGCAATTGAATAAAAGAATGGGCACAAGAATAAATGAGTTAAATCGGACATTTGTATAGCAGATATCAGAAAGGGCATGGTTAATCGGTCGATATTTGAAATTTCATCAGGCATTACAATACAATACACTATGCAAAAAATGTTTTAGTTGTTACTGCCTACCAATGAGGACTTACAAAGGAAAAATGATGTCCTGAAAATTTTTCAATTTATATTTTATGCGATGCCAGAAGGGACGAGTCGGTATAGAACGTTTATATTAGTCGGTTACAATCTGGCGATGTAGCCCTAAGTTTAAGAAGTAAGAAGAAGTACAGATTTACGGTAGTTATCTTGCCTACCAGAACACGTGGAAACGCGTTTGGTCGGAAGGTATTTGGTATTTTAGACGAAATAATCGTCAAATGATATATGTATATCGTATTAATTTTTCGGAACCATGTGTTAGTTTGGCTATTTCGCTACCATTTTACTTTTACTTTTCGGTATAGATTTCTATTATTGACACTTTTAAGGCGGTGACACACTAACAGACTTGTTTGACCGATTTAACGCCATTTGCAAAAATTGGCAAGTGTTTAGTATGACAACTTAATGCGACTTTCATTCATATCGATTTTAATTTGTATATATTTTCCCCAATTGAATTACTAGTTTAATTCTTCCCCTAATTGATAAATTGTGGCAAGTCTTTTATTATTAATTTTGATATTATTTATGTTTATATTTCTTACTTGTTCAGAACCATTGAGCATGAAATACGTTAAGCCAATTTAAGCAGATCAGTCAGTATGTCATCCCCTTTACCTTTTTGACCTACATTCTGTCGGGTTGCATGTATTTTAAAGAAATGCGAACTCTGGCGCCTGTAATATATAACTCTGGCGAAGATAGCTTGAATTTTTATTGAAATTGCTTGGTCTATAAAGAATGCAATTTTCCAGACTTTTAATTTCCCGAAAAATCTAGACAAATATTTGAACTTTCCAAAATAAACTTGCACCTTACATTTTAGTTCAAAACAGTATCATTAGTTCCGGAAATGTGGTGTCATGCCTTGGATTTGCGATTTATGCTACGTAAATTGAAATTTATAGCGCACTTTGCAAATTGCTTAAAAGTCAATATAACGTTAAATAAATTATATAGCCTCGAAATAGTGTTGATAGTTCGAGTAAGATCTAACGCATGCTACCTTAATATCTCATATTTTGTACGGTATTGAAGGATATGGTGGGCCTTGCGTGGCTGACATAAATAAAATTGCTTTTGCAGAATCCTTAGATATGTTTGCGGCAATCGTAGCCGATTAAATTATCCTGATTGTGCACGAAAATTTCTTGGATGTTCTTTTGAACACTATTGATATGGGTTGCTTCTGTCATTTCTTTTGTGTTAGTTGTAGTGCTCGATGACAAATTGATGTAGTGATTCCACGCACTAACCTAACCTTACACTTCGTAGGCTTTACATCACTGATTTTAATTTACCACGTCATTGAAGTAAGTAGCTAACTATACTAACATTTAATTGCTTATTAGAGAAAGGATTTCATGTGAGAGTCGCACTTCCGAGTGCGTCAATATGTCTAATATTGAATTTCGCAACAGAATTTTCATTTTAGGTTTATAAATTATAATTTGTATAATAAATGAAATTAAATGAAATACAGAAAATCTGAATATCTCTTAGATGTTTTTAACAGCAACATTCTAAGTCGTTCATATTATAGCCGATTATTATGGCTATGGAACACTTTGCCTGCTACTTAGTAAGTCCACTGGTATTTAAGCATTCGTTAACACAGTGTATCTGTATTTCTAATGTATAAAACTTTTATTTTCATTTCATTTCATTTATTGGACAGTCTTGTAATTTAAAACCTTTTGGCCAATATTAAGCAAATTACAAAATTCATAAAGTAAATACTACTGGAATTCAAAAAAAAAAAAAATATATATATATATAACCGGAATATAACATCAAATTATCTAATAACTATTAACTTATAACGCTCAAATTAAAGTGCACTAAAAATAGGCGAAATGGAGGGAAATACAAATAATGAGAATAAATTAAATATTGAATGTTATAGGTAGTTCAATTTTTTTTTAATTAAGTTAACAATTTTACAGTTCCAAACTGTTAAGTATATCACAATACGCATAAATTAAAATAAATATTACTAAACAGTAAATGTATCTATATAAATAAAAACCAAATGCCGTCCGTTGGTAAGGACATCAGTTGAGAACGGCTGGACCGAATTGAATAATTTTTTTTAAATGTTCGTCGTAGTCCAACTTAGGTTTTTATGGAAAGAAACATTTACCACGCCCACTTTTACGTCCACTTTTTTCGATTTATCTAAAATTGTAAAACGGCTACACCGATTTGGCTAATTCTTTTTTTAAATGTTTGTAGTAAATGTTTCCAGTGCTGCTACAAATATGGGTGGGATTGGACAAAGGGGCGTAGTACCTCCCATACAAACCACAAATTAAAAATCCATTATTTCTGTTCCTGCTAACGGTATTTGAACAAAACTTGGTATATAAGTTTGGTGTACATATTCTAACTTCTGCTGCAAATATGGGCGGGATTGGACGAAGGGGCGTGGTACCTCCCATACAAACCACAAATTAAAAATCCATTATTTCTGCTCCTGCTAACGGTATTTGAACAAAATTTGGTATATAAGTTTGGTGTACATATTGTAGCTTCTGCTGCAAATATGGGCGGGATTGGACGAAGGGGCGTGGTACCTCTCATACAAACCACAAATTAAAAATCCATTATTTCTGCTCCTGCTAACAATATGTGAACAAAATTTGGTATATAACTTTGGTTTACATATTGTAAGTTCTGCTGCAAATATGGGCGGGATTGGACAAATAGGCGTGGTACCACCCGAAGAAATCAAAAATTAAAAAAACCATTATTTCTGATCCTGTTATAGGAAAATTTAAGCTTTTCATATACTGACTTTATTTCACTTCTCATTTTTCTATGTATGAGAAACTTTTAGGAGAAACTCAAACACCTAACTTTGTCAATCATGTTGCCTTCTTTTCACTTCTCAATTTTTTTACTTAGCCTAAGCTTAAACTTTAAAAAGTTCCTAATTAGTGCTATTTGTGAAAATTGTTTACGAGCCTTATTCAGTGCTATTGTGTTTGCTGCAAAAAGTGAAAATTTTAAAATACAATTAACCGTGCGTTCAAATTTTTTGTGCAATATAATATAGGTGTTGGTGAGTATAATTTCAGCAATAACTTTTTTTATAAGAAAAAAACGAAGAACATTTTCTTTTCTTCTTCTTCTCTCTTCTCTTATATATAAAAATGAATTTCGGTCAGAAACAGTGTTAGATTATAGTATTGATTTTGTTTTCAATTAACTTTCATAATAAGTGAGTGAGATGCCGCCAATCAGACGTAGGAACATTGGTCGCAGAGGCCGTACGGCTACAAGATCAAGAAATTCTCGAGTGATTGAAAGTCCTGAACATCAAGCAAATCGTATTGAGAGGAACAGCCAACGGATATTAGAATCCCGATTAATTCAGTCACATGAAGATCAAGCTAAATGGCGAGAAAAATGTAAAGTAATTCATTAATTGAGAACGGCTGGGCCGATTTGGCTCAAATTTTTTTCTCAGTTGTTCGTAATTGCCTGGAGAAGGTTTTTACGAAAGAAAATTTTGGGGAAACCCTCCGGAAAAGTGGGAAAATTGAAAAATTCGAAAATGGATTTTTTTTTGTATGGAATTTTGTGTGCAATTGTTCCGGAATGGCTTTTCGAATGACAAAATAAAAAACTGTTAGTGGAAAACTCGGAAAATTCCGGAAAATTTTCAATTTGTTTGATTTTGGACTGTGTAAAGTTGGAAAATTCGTTGTAAATTTCGGAAAATTATGAAATTTATTGTGATAAAATATGTTTTGCGTGAATTTTGGGTGGAGAAGTTAACGAGATAAATAACAGATGGCGCTGCGCTGCGTTTAATGCCACAACCCCGTAGATGGCGTTATACGTTAACTTAGGCTGAGCGCAATTTGACAGGTGCATTGTCATTTTCTATTAAACAAATGTGCTATATTTCCTGCTGCAATTGATTCGAGTTTTACCTATTATTACACTGATTTCGGATACTCATATATCGCGTATCACATCAGTAAATGGTACAAAAGTACGATCAATTCAAATTCAGTGCAATATTTATCAATTCAATCATTTTTTCAGAAAATAAGTTTGAGTATAAAAAGTTAGGTCATCTTATTGGATTGCAGGCATTTATTGCGATACATTCATTTCGTAAGTTTTTTTAAATAATTTTCTTTTTAATAGGATTAGTCAACAACGACTTTATTCTATTTCAAGGAGAGTTATTTGCTTGACTAATTCCACCTATTAGACGATCAAACCTTGGACGTCGTACATGTCGTGCAACAATTAGTCAGAATGTTTGTGATAATTAAACGTAAGAGGAACGCGCTGAACAAAATGAATGGATACGTGACCATATTGCACAAGTTCGCGTTGCACAATCGCCACATCACATTGTCGAAGGAGGAACTGATCACCAAAGTGTTCCCCGGCATTATAAAAATCTCGATTGGATTAGTGAATTGGCAATAACAGCAGCTAAGAGTAAGGACGTCGATAGCTTGAATTTAGTTATTCAAAGTCAAATCGCTGGAAAACTGTATTCGTACAAATCTATTGACAGAGTGACCGACGAGGATGAAGCGACAAACTATCTGAAGGAATTTTTGAACTCGCTTGATGTGCCAGGAACTCCGCCGCATAATTTACAGCTGAAGGTAGGATCGATCACACCCATGTTGCGGAATCTGAATCATCCGAAATTGTGCAATGGTACGCAATTGTCCATCAAGAAACTGATGAGCAATGTGATTCAAGCGACGATCATCAAGGACAAATTCAAAGGAGAGGAAGTCCTTATCCCATGAATTTCGATAACTCCAACTGATCTTCCATGCCAATTCAAGAGAATTCAGTTCCCCATTCGATTAGCTTTTGCGATGACAATCAATATATCGCAAGGCCAATCGTTGGAAGTCTGTGGGATTAATCTCCCTGTTTTTCGTACGGTCAGCTCTACGTTGCCAGTTCGCGTGTTGGGGACAACCGTCTTCGTTGTTTGTTTTTGCGCCGGAAAACAAATCAAAAAATATTGTTCATCATAATGCTCTCTACTGATTTCGATTCCATTCAAATAAATCACATTGAAATTTGAGCTATCTGTTTTTATTATTACTCGGGAGTTTATCTGAAGGCGTTAAATTGTGGCGAGTCGAAGTTCGCCGGGTCCGCTAGTATGAAATAAAAATTGATTACATAAAATCATATATTTAATATCAACCAATAATAATTAACAAATATCACTCGTAAATGGAAGTATTAAGATGTAAAAGAATATTCATCTATGTCAACTGTATATGACAGATAAGCCTATTATGATATATTGCGTATGATGCATTTAAATTTCTTAGCCCATTTGGCAATGCATTATAGCTACGAGCTACTCTTACATTAAAAGATAGTGCTGTAAGATGGCAAAGTTTGGAGATTAACAATTGGCTTCTACGAACGGAATGACAAAATTTAAAAGATGCATATTGGAAACGCGGACATTGGTTAGAATATATTTTGTAAAAACATAATAACAATCGTACATCGATAAATGCAGGAAATGAAGATCCCAGAAATTGAATCACAAAAGTGTTATATGTACACGTCTCTTGAAAGAAAAGATGTACCGAACAGCTCTGTTCAAAGATATTTAAAGGAGTTTCATATATTTTTGACTAGTAGCAGAGTTAACCTCTAAGCAGTTCATAATATTTGACATAACTACAGCATAAACCGGTTGCTTTTTCTGCGACAAATTAGTGGTGTATAATCGCCTTAATGCATAGTTATCACTTAAAACAACATGATTAATGTGCTTCTCAAAGCGCAGCTTATCATCTAATAAGACTCCCAAACATTTCGTGTCATGCACAAACTGTAAATTAGAAGCATTATAAATAAACTACTCGCAAATCCCCTTCAGTTCGTTTTGAATAAAGCATAGCATTGGACTTAGAAGAATTGACACAAAGTCAGTTAACCGACATCCAATCACGTAACCTATCAAGCACATAATTAATTTTTTATTTCATTTATTTATTTTTACATCGTGATGGAGGAAAGCCAAAAAGGCCAATTATATAACATCACAAATAAAACACAAAATTCTTTAATACAATTTTAAATATTAAAAAAATAATAATATTAAAATAAAGTTAAAAACGATATAAATTCCAATGGTAATAGCAAAGTTTATATTGTGGTTCCCCAGCCAAATACAGCTATAAAGCAAATAAAAAAGAAAAAACCAAGTGTCGATAATGAGTTCATAATGTAATATAGGCTACTGAAGTTCACCTAATGCAAATCTAACATATCTTTGTGTTGGAAAAATTGATTTGAATAAACAAAATTGCCTAGATGCAGAGGGAGCCGATTCTAAGCTTTGCAAACGCGTACCGTGAATGTTTTTAAGATTATAGAAGAGCCTGACATAAGAGGAATTTTATGTTGTGGATTTCTAGTTGATCTAGTGAACCTGAATCTACTTCGCAATAAAGGTGGTGAACCAGATATTACCAATTTATAAAATGATTTAATGATTCAAAATTCAACATAACAGTAACACCATTTTAATAGTGATTTATCGTCTAAACGGTAGTCCTACCATTAGTTTTAATATAGACTCTAGCAATTCGAAAGAGGATAAGTTGCATTCAAAATAATTTCATACAATTATTTCCTATGAAATAATTTGCTCTAAAACTGGTTTTTTTGAATGCATTAATGTCGTGCAAAATGTCCATTGTGTGGAATCGATTCTTCACGTAATAAAGTGGTATATTTTCTCTAGGAAATATAGCGACTTTCCTTATGGTTGTCATGTAAAACTTGCTGTATGGAATCTTTTGTGGGAGAAAATCGTTTAAACCAATTATGGTTACTCGATGGCTATTAACCAGCATTGCTTTCAGTTGTGACAAAGCGTTCCTAAAATCCTTAAAGGAATTAAACCCGAATTTTACTGTTTTTTTTCTTGTTTCATTGAGTTGTCATGGATTGCGTGACAATTCGAATGGGATCTGTAACTGGTCCATATAATGTTTACATTTTTTTTGGTAAGGAAGTTGTAGAACAGGCTTCACCGTGACAATTTCTTGCAAATATTTCCACAACTTGTTCTACATTAGCGTCCCGCAAATTGTCCCTGGTGGTAATCGATACTTCAGTCGAAATTTGCTAATCAACATCTTCGATTGTAAGGCTCCAAGAGCGAATATATGCTGATTTATGTATAATATTCTTCATAAAGCCCATGGGGGAACCAATACAGTTTCTGCTGGTTACATTTTCCTTAAGAAATTTCGTAATTTTTCCTTAGGAAAAGTTATATTTTTTTCGTTTTAGAGATTAATTTTGGAAATCTGTTATACATTTCATAAGGAATCCATAATTCTTGTGTGAAATGTGGCATATTTCGTAAAGAACTTCATGTGTTTGAATATTTCGGAACAATTTGTAAGAAAGCTTGCATATTTTTTGTTGATTTCCGCAATAATAATTTGTAATATTTTTCAAAGTAAACTTTTTAAAATCTCAAATATCTGTATTATAATATTATTTCTCGAAATTTATATATTTACTAAGCCATGTATCGTATTCTAAAACGCCGTTAAATCCAACGATTTTAACTTCGTATCTTATCATCTCTGTTTGTAAGCTTTGAAATACCTAACAGAAGAGAAACCCTAAAACTCCTTTTCTTTTTCTGGGTAAAGCGAATAATTTTTAAATGTTAATCAAATTAGTGACACGTCCCCCTCCTTTTAGCACTTATTTGTCTATAATCCGAATAAACATTGTAGTTATTTTTGTATTCATTCTTAATCCGTTGGGAACAGGCGATGTAATTCTGTTTCTATTTATCATTTTCCGTTTCTCGCCTTTATTACCCTTTTTTATATTATTGTCATTATTACTATTACTATTATTATTATTATTACTATTACTATTATTATTACTATTATTATAAATATTTGTTTATTATTATAAATGCTTTATTATTTTGCATTGCAAACAAAATCTAAATAATTCCAAATTGTTAAATTATGTAAATCCTCCATCCCCCCTCCCTTAATCCATGTTAGAGAGTACTAAATCCAACTCAAAACTCTCTCAAACTTCTACTACTCCTAAAATGATGTACTTTATTTTATAAGTTGTGAAGTAAAAAACAAAAACAAAACAAAGCAACAACATAAATATAAAATATAAATATAATTCTTAAAGGAAACACGTAAAAAAACGTATAGCATATTGTGATGTATGATCATAGCACCTCGAACTATACACATTCCTTACTACCATATTAAAAATCATCTCAATTTTCCTAAGGCAACCAAGATTTGTTCCCGAACAAATTTCAATACCGTAATTAATTTGATGCATCAGCAAATCATGAGCTAACCTCTCTTTGCAATGTGCTCAGCGTAAAGAGTGGGGTGCCGCATGGTTCAGTCTTGGGCCCGATTCTCTTCACTCTTTACATCAACGATCTTTTTCCAAAATTTGATACTCTGTGTAAACCGTATGTCTTTGCTGATGATATTCAGTTGCTATTTAAAGGGGA
>JAHXMU010013275.1:0-11946 GCA_019455685.1 Philornis downsi
CAATAAATGACAAATAGGATATTTCAAACAAAATAGAATGCCGACTTGAAATGGCAAGAGATGCGTTTGTTAAGGTACAAAAAAAAAAAATGTTTTTGTCAGCCATGACATAGACATTACAACAAAACTACAATACATGTCGAACGTGTATTGGAAAATGTTTTTCTTTATTTTACAACATAATCTCCTTTTAGCTCTATACACTTTTACCAGCGATATTCAACAGCTTGCATGCCCTGTTTATACTAAGAACTGTCAAACTCTTTAAAATAGCCATCAACCGCAGACTCAACCTCTTCAACAACAGACTCCACCATTTTTTCAATTTTGGATATAGAAAATAACCCGAGGGAACTAAATCTGACGAATAAGGTGCTTGATGAAGCAATTCGAGCTTTAATTAATTAATTTGGACCATCGCAATTGTGGACTGTATGAAACAACACTTTCATTTTTGTCAAATGCGTCCTTTTTCCATAATTTCTTTACCTAAACGCTGTAATAAATTAGCATAATATTCTCCGTTGATGGTTTCTCCTTTCTGAAGATACTCAATAAAAATAATTCCACGCGCATCTCAAAAAACAGACGCCATGACTTTGCCGGCAGATGGAACCTTCTTTCCATTCTTTGGACACGATTCTCCCATTCCAGTCCACTGCTTTCACTGCTCCTTTGTCTCAATTGTGAAGTGGTGGACCCATGTATCATCCATGGTTATAAATCGACGCAAAAATTCGGTTTTATTGCGGTGAAACATAGCCAAACACTCTATTGAAACATCTTCACAACGCTGTTTTTGCTCCATTGAAAGCCAGCGCGGCACCCATCTTGCGCACAGCTTTCTCATCTTCAAATCATCGGTCAATAAACGATGTATAATACTTTTTGAAATGCCTATCATTTCAGCTAGATCACGCACCTTCAGCCGACGGTCATCCAATATCATTTTGTGATACTGACGTGGGAACCTCAATTAGTCAATCACTAAGATGTTCGTCTTGGCAGCTCGTACAGCCTTGTTTAAACTGTGCTACCCCATATTTTACAGTCGTAAACGAAATAGCAAATTCGCCCAGAGTAGAATCTAGTCTGGCTGTAATATTGGAAATATTGAATTACATAACAGTGACCAATTTTATCCATGTTTTCAAATACACTGAGATCCTTTTTTTTTTGATGGCTCAAATAGAAATACAGGGAGGCGCAATAGAACGTGCATATTGCTTCATCTTTTTTTGCGGGGTAGAAAAGGCGCGGGCGGGGGGGCCCCTGCATCGTTGAGTTGGCGGGCTCATGGAGTTTTAGTCGCTATGAATCACTTCGACGGGAAGCGTCGCGCATTTTGCGTGCGCGCATTTTACGAGAACTCTCGTTCATATATTGCTACTAGGCGGCTATATTGTGCTGAATATGGACTACGGCGAATTAGTAAAGCTTCGAGTGCTAATTTAATTAAAATATGGGTAAAGCGTTTTGAAGAGACCGTTTCAACATTTAAACCACAAGCAAATGGTCGCCCAAGAACATCTAGGACCGAAGACAATGTTGAGAGAGTTATGGAGTCAGTACGAGGAAATCCACAAATGTCGACTCGCAAGAGATCGTCTGTCTTACAATTATCGCGGCGAATTTTAACATTGGATCTTAAACTGCATCCATATAAGAGTCTGACTTCATAGCAAGGCTCGCATTTGCTAATGAAATGCTTAATCGATTTTCCAATTTTGACAATATCCTTTTCTCTGACGAGTCTCATTTCCTTATGAATGGGTTCGTAAACCGTCAAAATTGTCGTTACTGGAACAGTGAAAATCCCAAAATCAAACATCACAAACCATTGCATAGTCCTAAAGTGACAGTACGGGCAGCAATCTCTGGCAGAGGAATAATTGGTCCTTTTTTCTTCGAAAATGCGCGGGGCCAAAACGTCACCGTTAATACGGAACGCTATGTTGAGATGTTGGACGGATTTTTGGCTCCAGAAATTGAAAGTTGAAGAATAGTGAATTCCAGAACTTGGTTCCAACAAGATGAAGCTACCTGTCACACATCAAATGACTCCATGGCGGTGGTGAAGCAGATGTTCCCTGGCAGACTGATTTCGAACAGAGGTGATATCCCATGGCCCCCACGTAGTCCAGACTTGACGCCTCTTGACTTTTTTTTATGGGGATACCTGAAACACAAAGTCTACAGTAATGATCCAAGAAACATCGTTCAGCTCAAGGAGAATATCTGTGGTGAAATGACAGCCATTACACCAGTATTACTGAAGAAAGTTTTCAATAATTTTCGTTTGCGGTTAGAGGAGTGCCGTCGTAGAGAGGGTCACCATTTAGATGATGTTATTTTTAAAAAATAAACTCCATTTATTACTATACAATGCCTTAGATTTATTTTAACCATACCTTTTGTATTTATTTTTTAATCTATTTTTTAAATATGTTTCTAATCAATTCAATTTGTACAAACTGACATCTCTGGTTCTCTTTTTATTAAATATGGTCGAAATCGCACAAGCGTCATCTTACTAGCATTTATGTATAATTTTTTAAGTCGAACATATTCAAATAAAATTGAGGCATCATATTCAATCTGCGTTTTCAACACTACCGGATGTTTATAATTGTATAAAAGGCACATGTCATCAGCAAATATGAACATCTTTCCATAAAAATTTATATTTTTCAAATCATTAATATATGTTTGAAAAAGCAACGGACCAAGTACACTTCCCTGCCACACTTTACTGGTTTAAAATTGCTTGTACTTTATCCAATTCGCACATAATGTCTTCTATTTTCTAAGAAATCTTCTAGAAGTTGTATTGTTGACTCTTGTATGCCAATGAATCTAAATTTTTTAATTAAAATTGAACGATAACAAGGTCAAAGGCTTTCTTTAAGTCGAAAAAAAATTCCTGCTACTCCACTAAATCCTCTATCAAGTCCATCGAATATCTCATTAACCACACCAACTACTGCCGCTTCCGTTCCATAACCTTTTCGAAAACCAAATTGCCTATGAAATATTAAATCATGTTTTTCCAGATAGTTAGATAACTGATTAAACAAGAGTTTCTCAAATATCTTACTTATATTTGACAACAAAGAGATATTAATATTTCTGCCCTCATTAGTCTTTGGTGTAGGTATAATCTTGTGGATTATTAAAATATCAGGAAAGCTTGAAGTTTCAACCATACTGTTAAATATCCTGGTCAATATCATCGATATAATAGGTTTTCTTGTCAACAGCACTTTAATCGATATTCCATCATGTCCACATCCTTTACATTTTGGCAAGTTACTCAGAATTGATTCTACTGTAGTAGTATTCACTTTAAGAAGACTGAAAGTCGAACCACTGTTTGGCAATGTTCGGAAGTTATTTATGTCGTCATCAATATTTACAACAATGGTATTACACAGACTTTGTACAATGTTATAAAAAAAATTTGTTATTAGCCACTGCCACTTTCTTCGTGTCACCATTACAGGACAATATATATTTCTTGTAATACGAATTAATCAAGTAACTTTTAGAATATTTTATAATTTTGCTAATTCGTTTAATTTGACTTATCAAGACCTCATCGTTTTTATGTCTTCTCCTTCTTTTTAGTAAATTGTTTTTAAAATTGATTAGGTTAAGCAAACGTCTAGTCATCCAGGGTGTTAGATCATAATTAATGTCGTTATTTAATTTTTTTGTTTCAGAACTGAAATTAACTGATTTTTTTAGACAATTTACCAAATCCTCACATTGTTCTGTCGCATCGTTAATATTGATATTGAGATTAATATTTGCATCAATATATTCCCCCAACTTGGCGTAATTGATTACATTAAAATTGTCACCAACATCCATTTTCGGCACAATTTTAGTTTGCTGCAGAATAGAACATAAATAATTATGATCAGTAAAATGGTTTTCAACACCGTGTAATGTAATATCATTTCTAATATTTCCAAACACACCATCTACACACACCACTGTATAAACCTCCAAGTTTATACTTACTTTTAAGTTAAATGAATTAATTTTGAATTTAATGAAAATATGAAATTTAAATATTATAAAAGATAACGCTCTTATTTAAGTTATCTAAGACCAATCAAGTAATTATCGATAAATATGCCAATGATTATTGTGAATAATTAACTGTAAGCTGAAGAAAATATAAAAAAAGGAAAGTGGAAAATTCAATCTTACCAGCAAAGTTGCTGATTCAAAATCAGCCAGTAAATAATAAGTAATAAACATATTGAATTAACTCTAATTCATTTGCGTTTTTTCCATCTCTCCCTCTATTATATATTTTATAAATATTAAACCTTAACTTTACTTGTATAATTTCTCAACTCTGAAAAATTATGCAATTATTCTAAACCCGCCAATTCCTTAGCCCAGAACTTACTGCGTTGCACGGAAGAATTGGCCCTTAATTAATCAACTCCAAAACAATCCCATATACAGTCCACTATCTCTCTACTAATTTGTATCACAACAACACCGCCAGAGATTAAACCTGGATTAATCTCTTATCACAACCAGTACAATTACAATGTTTGGACCTTGCCATAATAAAATGCAATGTCGTTTGAATGACCGTCTCAGAATTGGTTGCACCAGTGGATCCTTTGAAGGTAGTTTTGACCACTTTTTCGCACATTTCGGTCAATATGTTTGGAGATTATCCGTGTAAATATGGTTTTTGACGTGGCACCACAAAAAAAGTCTAACGGCGTCAAATCGCATGATCTTGGAGACCAATTGACGTCGGCAAAATGTGAAATTATGCTTTCTGGAAACTTCTGATGCAATGAAGTCAAACCCGGTCATGTTGAATCACGTTTGAATAATCAATCACTTTTGTACTAAGTTTTAACTATCATTACACATTCTTCGACTGTTAAACGATCTATATTCGTAAATGGCAAACCATTCACTAAATAAATAACACTTCAGATTACAGATGTTTAACAGCTGACAGCCTTACCAGATCGGCGGTATTGAAACCACTAAAACGTGAAATTACACTTTCTGGAAACTTCTCATGCAATGAAGCCAAAATCGGTCATGTTGAATCACGTCTAAATAATCAATCACTATTGTACTAACAGCTGACAGCTTTGCCAGACCGGCGGTTTTGAAACCACTAAATGGATAACCTGTATATTGTGCTATTTACATCTTGATACGTTTACTCAATATGACTTGACTTTGATGCTTCCAATATATATGTACAGTGTAGTTGCAATGACTTTTAAATTCATTCATTTACTTCCAGTAATGCCTTAAGTTAAGTCTTCGTCTGGGTGGACTGTTTGGAACGGAGTTCTATTGCCTGTTCGGATGTGTGCGTATCAACTAGCATAATTTGCAGGTGAATTGAATCTCCAAATTTGCTAACGAAATTTTGTTTTGTTTTTTATTTTGATTCTCCATCAATTGGTTTGTTTTACGGTCGTGGACGTTTTAATTTTGCCAACATTTGAAACAAACAACAAAACATATTTTAAATTAGCTTTGTGAAGGTTTCTTAACTCCAAATTCAGATTTTTTGTTTTTGGATATCTATTTTCCACTTTGTGTTTTGCTTTGATCGGCCAGTGCTATGGTCAAGGTTATTCGAGTTTTTGTTTTCAGATCTCAATTAGAGGGGTAATTATTAACCGAACACCAGATCGGTTAAGACGTGTGCGATGTGTGAATGTGAACAAAAAACTTGTCATTACGCTGCTTTTATCAATTTGTTTTTATGCTTCTTTTTGGTCTTGCGTTTTAGTCGCATAAAATGGCACTAAAAATTGTTCCCCCAAAAAATAAAGCTTTCATTATTTTGTTCATTTTTGAGGTTAGATTAGGTAGATTGGAAATTTTCCGTTTGTATGAGATTTCCACGGTGTCGGACTGATTAAGCTTAAAAAGATTTGTCACTGCTGTTAATAAAACGAAAGCACAGCTATTGGAAGACGGACGGGTAAGAGACTCATTAATATTGTTTTTGCATTTGTTGTTCTTTAAACTCGAATTTAAAGGTTCCAATGTAGTAAAAGAATTTCTCAATTTATCATTTAACAATTGCAAAATGTTTGAACAAAACAAAACAAATTTGTTCTTAGATACTTTCATTCGAAGAAAAGACGTCAATTCGATACGGCAAAAGAGTATTCAATCTGGAAGGAAATGTTTAAAGAATCAAGTATGTTTTAACGAAACGTGTTTCATAGCTTTTTAATTCGATTTAATTAAGTCCGTCTACCTAGTAGGCTATTGCGTGCCGTAAGCGCATAATTTTATGATATATCGAAGCCAGGGATTGAAAACCAATCATATCGACTAGCTCTTTCTGGTATCTGCTATACGAATTGATCGCTTTACGAAAATTAATACCTCTGTAACTTCTAAGTGGTAGGTATTTTTTACGAGGACGGTGGTCCCAAAACTAGCCAACCAGACATATGGATGGTACCATATGCTGTAAGTTTCAAGGTGCCACGTTGTTTAGTACAGGGTGGCGCAATAGAACGTACATATTTAAAAAATAGAGTAAAAAATAAATACAAAAGGTATGGTTAAAATAAATCTAAGGCATTGTAGAGTAATAAATGGAGTTTATTTTTTAAAAATAACATCATCTAAATGGTGACCCTCTCTACGATGGCACTTCTCTAACCGCAAACGAAAATTATTGAAAACTTTCTTCAGTAATGCTGCTGTAATGGCTGCTATTTCACCACGGATATTCTCCTTGAGCTGAACGATGTTTCTTGGATCATTACTGTAGACTTTGTGTTTCAGGTATCCCCATAAAAAAAAGTCAAGAGGCGTCAAGTCTGGACTACGTGGGGGCCATGGGATATCACCTCTGTTCGAAATCAGTCTGCCAGGGAACATCTGCTTCACCACCGCCATGGAGTCATTTGATGTGTGACAGGTAGCTTCATCTTGTTGGAACCAAGTTCTGGAATTCACTATTCTTCAACTTTCAATTTCTGGAGCCAAAAATCCGTCCAACATCTCAACATAGCGTTCCGTATTAACCGTGACATTTTGGCCCCGCGCATTTTCGAAGAAAAAAGGACCAATTATTCCTCTGCCAGAGATTGCTGCCCATACTGTCACTTTATGACTATGCAATGGTTTCTGATGTTTGATTTTGGGATTTTCACTGTTCCAGTAACGACAATTTTGACGGTTTACGAACCCATTTATAAGGAAATGAGCCTCGTCAGAGAAAAGGATATTGTCAAAATTGGAAAATCGATTAAGCATTTCATTAGCAAATGCGAGCCTTGCTATGAAGTCAGACTCTTATATGGATGCAGTTTAAGATCCAATGTTAAAATTCGTTGCAAACTTCGTCGCGATAATTGTAAGACAGACGATCTCTTGCGAGTCGACATTTGTGGATTTCCTCGTACTGACTCCATAACTCTCCTAACATTGTCGTCGGTCCTAGATGTTCTTGGGCGACCATTTGCTTGTGGTTTAAATGTTGAACCGGTCTCTTCAAAACGCTTTACCCATATTTTAATTAAATTAGCACTCGGAGCTTCACTAATTCGCCGTAGTCCATATTCAGCACAATATAGTCGCCTAGTAGCAATATATGAACGAGAGTTCTCGTAAAATGCGCGACGCTTTCCGTCGAAGTGATTCATAGCGACTAAAACTCCATGAACCCGCCAACCCAACGATGTAGGCGCCCCCCCGCCCGCGCTTTTTCTACCCCGCAAAAAAGATGATGCAGTATGCACGTTCTATTGCGCCACCCTGTATCTTCGCATTCATTTCTCTTACAACCTTTCCTGGGACATGCACATAGAAATGCTGAAAACAGAAATTTCGTCACCGACTGAAATTCTAAGGAAGTTTAAATATAAATTGTCAACAGAAACTAAACTTCGATTATATTATGCTTTAATCCATTGTCATCTGGTGTATATACCAATAGTATATGCTGCTAAAAATTGTATTTGTCTGAAATCTTTGCAAAGTGCACAAAATAAAGCATTAAAAACTGTGTACAACTTGCCAATAGAGTTTCCTGCCCTTAATTTGTTTAAGGATTACGCTAAAAGTATTCTTCCCGTAAAAGGAATATATAAGCAGAAACCTTTGTTTGTTTATGTTCAAATCTGAGGGTCAATTTGGTAATGCATTTATAACATTTCATCAACATTTTGCCCAATCCCAGGTAAATACACGTCAGCGTCTAAACTTGGTACCTTCAAGATGTAGGCTTGAGCTAACAAAGCAAAAAGTAGGCTACGCTGAGCCTCATGTATTTAATGAATTACCACATGATCTTAGGCAAATTGCCAGAATATCAGAATTTAAATTGAAAATTAAATTATATTTGCTTGAAGGAATTGAAACACTTCTATTATTTATTTTGTTCTCTAAAATATTATATTATGATTTCTAATTTATTCAAAATTACATGTACATATATATATATGTATATATATAGGTATATATTTTATTACTACTATTATGTTACTAATTAATTTCTTCTTCGGATTTTTAAATGTTAACTTGAATATTATTAATTTCGCCAACTGGTCTTTATTAAAGCCTATAATGGCAGAGACATTATAAACACTGTTAATGATAATTTTATAAAGAAACAAAAAAAAATCAGTTATTACCCCCTGTCACCTAAGATCTTACGCAGTTTCTTTTAATTTGAGGGTATTTCCAAAATTGAAGAATTAAGCAACACATTTTTATTCTAATATACAAATAAATGTCAGACCTGCTTCCCAGTGTCGAGAAAGTATTTGAGACAAGAAATTAAAAGAAAAAGACCAACCAAGATCATTTGTAGATGAACAGCAAAGCTATTAATTTGGTTTTCAGACACCTTATTACCATACAGCCTGTCGAAGTTGGCCGTTTAAATACACCATAACTATATGAATGTTAAAGTTTGCAAATATTAACGGATGTTAAGATTTTCTGAAAGCAGATACTAAGACCAATAAAAAATATGCTAGAGCCAGTACGATTTAGGATACAGCTTCAGAAATAAATGAAGTTAAATGCAACTACAACCGGTTTTTTAGCCTTAACTTTGCCTTATTTTAAGCGATACTGCTTTAGAAAAATTCTGTAATTTTCTCAAGCTGTGAGCCCGTACAATGTTTTCAGTTAGTTTTTAAAATAAAGCTTAAAAATTGACAAAAAGCAAGCGCAGAAATGTCAGCCAGGTACAGGACGTCAAAAGGGTAGGGTAAATCCCCATGTTTTTATCAAAAATTATCTGAAGGAAAAAGACAACTCACGACTCACAGAGAAATTGTAGGAAGATCATTAATATTTGCCAAATCGAACAATTTGTAGGTCTGGTAGTAAAGGGTGTCCCAACAAGAACCCAAGATTTAAATTTTAAATAAAACACAGATATTTAAAAAAAAAAAAAATCGTGAAACTTTATTATATCGTACAGTAGACAGAATGAGGTTATGTATAGAACAACACATCGGGCGGACGGCCGCCACGGCTTTGCTGGCACACACGCGATCTTTTAATGATATTTTTAATGACTGTTTTGCATAAATGCTGCTGTATTTCATTAATGCAGCGTCCAATTTCCTCTTTTAAGACTTGAGTCATCGTCGGATTATTTGCGTAAACCATCGACTTCAAAAAACCCCAAAGAAAAAAGTCTAATGGTGTCAAATCGCACGATCTAGGCGGCCAATTCTGGTCTCCAAAAATGACTGATGCAGCAATTGAATTGTTTCTCTAGCTGTATGATATGTGGCGCCGTCTTGTTGAAACCACATACCGTCCACATTCATTTCTTCAGGCACGAAAAAATTGGTTATAATTTCACGATATGCCTCATTTTCATAAAAAAAGGTCCAATGGTTCCTCCAGCCCAAAATCCACACCACACAGTGACACGTTGAGGATGCGTTTGCTTCTCATGAATCACTCGACGATTTTCCTCACCCCAAATGCTACAATTCTAACTATTGACGAAGCCATCGAGATGGAAATGGGCCTCGTCACTGAAGATGATTTTATCGGCAAAATCAGCATTTTCATGTTGTCTCTCCAATACCCAATTAACGAACTCCCTTCGCTGTCCATGGTCAGCTGGCTTCAGTTCCTGAGTCAATTGAACTTTATATGCATGAAGATGCAAATCTTTCGTCAAAATTCGCTGCATAGTGGATTTGGAGACACCAATTTGCTGAGGTCGGTGTCGAATTGAGGTGGATGGAGTTTGAGCGACATCATCACGTACAGCTGCGATATTTTCGGTCGATCGACCTAGTCGAAGGCGCGTTGTTGTCTTTGCGTTGTTGAATTGAATGAAATAAACGAACCTGGAATGTGGGTTAAATTACATAACTTGTATGGGAGATACCAGAAAGGGCGTGGCAATCTGATCAATATTTTTCAATTCTTGAAGCTATTATAACGAATAATGACCTGCAAAAATTTAAGTCTCTGTCTGTCTGTCTGTCGAACAAGAGATCACAAGATAAAAACTAAATTTCGACAATTTGTATAGGTGATACAATTTTCATTGCCAGAAAGCTATATATGCTAAGCGTATATATAATTCAACTAAACTCAGTACTTCTCATGTCAGAAGAAGCGCGGTTACATTGTGCAGTAGGTGGTTAAATCTTTTGTTTGAATGGGAGACACCGGGAAGAGGTATGGTTAAGCGATCGACCTTTTCACATTCTGCTGAGAATTGTACAGTCATATAATGGACAAAAAATTGAATTGAATAAAATTGAATTTCAGATACGGTTTGTTTTAAGAACTTTCACAAATGTTTACAACAGTTATCGTGCCTAGCAGTCAGCCAGTCAAATAGACGGACCACGTTCAATGGGCTTAAAGAGTTATGAAACAAATTTGGTCAAAAGATACCGGGTAACTTAAATGCTTCCTTCTGGATGTGAACATCTGGCCATATTAAATGAAATATAACATCGTTCCGGGGTTTTTGAATATTAAAAAATATTTATCACCTTTTAACTCTACATCGAAGACCCCATAAAATATATATACTCTTAATTGTCGTAAAGCATGCCCGTCTGTCTATCCGCGAGTCTTTTAAGGGAACGATAGAGATCAAATCGCAATTGCTGGGAACTCACAATTTGGTATAAGAAATCAAAATTTGTCCAAGTGGCCCAATGAAGATCGTGTTTGGCAACATGGCAGCGGTGCAGCGTCCTTTATACAGGGATATCAGTTTTTCGGTTTCAAAAGTAAAGTTAAATAAAACATACATAGAGCTATGATTTCGATGAAACTTTTATTTCATTATAATGCTTGGACCTTACCATTACGTACGAAATTTAACGCCATTTAAATGACCGCCTCTGCATTGATTGGAGCAGTGGATCCTTTTGAGGTAGTTTTCGACCACTTTTTCGCACATTTCGGGCGGTACGTTTGGATATTATGAACACCTCTGAATTGCTTGCAAAAGTGGATATTTTTGAGGTAGTTTTCGCCCACCTTTTTGGCACATTTCAACCGATACGTTTGGGTATTAACCGCATAAACACGACCTATGACATAACCCCACAAGAAAAAAGTCTAACGGCGTCAAATCGCAATTGACGTCGCCAAAACGCGAGATTACGCTTTCTAGAAACTTATCATGCGATAAAGCCAAAATCGGTCATGTTGAGTTACGTTTGAATCACCACTTTTGTAGTAAGTTTTAACTATTTTTACGTATTTTTTTGGTTGTTATACGATCCATATTTGTGGCAAACCTTTCGCTAAATAAATAAAACTTCAAATGACAGCTAACAGCCTTGCCAGACCGGCGGTTTTAAAACTACTAAATGGATAAGTCTATATATGGTGGCAGCTGATATACATGGAAAACACAAACTTTCTCTAAGAAAAAGAAATAGGTGAAAGAATGAATGAAAAGATTTAGTTTTT